>PVJI01001147.1:0-198226 GCA_004026765.1 Micronycteris hirsuta | reverse complement strand
GTGGGGAGGGGACAATGGGGAGAAGGGTTTTCAGGAATCACTGTAGAGGACACATGGACAGAACTAAGGGGGAGGAGGGAGGCTAGGGAGGAGGGAGGCTGGGGGGAGTTAGGGCTGGAGGGGAAGGGAGGAGGGGAGGGGAGAGGATGCAAATAACTGTAATTGAACAACAACAAAAAAAGGGTGTCCTTTTTCCCAGGCAGATGCAGTCTTGCATTGGGGTGCTTGACTTGGTGAGGGGAGTGCAGGTGAGATTCCAATGTTCATTCACCCCCTAGGCAGGATGCACTTGAGCTGGGCACAGTCTGAATCTGCACATGGTGACTGTGTGCAGGCAAGAAGCTCTGGGTCCTCAGGATGTAGGGTGGGATGCTAGCTCCGGCTGAAGAAGCCAATCACGCAGCTCTTCTCCAGGGGAAATGTTGAAATGACATACTTTCTTCTCACTGCCCTTTCTTCGAGCAAACTCAGTGGAAAACTGCAAACGATGCATTAAAGTTTTAAATTTACAATATTAAAAAAAAAAACTTCATTTGACCTGTAACTAATTATTTTAAGGGTAAACTGAGTGGAGTGTGCACAATGAGCTAGTAGAATTTGCTGGGAACACTTGTCGGTGCCCCGACTTTCCCTGAGAGGTAGAAAAATATATAAAAAATATGTAACCAGGAGTGATATTCTGAAAAGCATATTCAGAAAATTATATAACGTATGAATTAATAATACATATATATAGACATTTTATCAACAACTTAATTTTTAGAGTAATCAACAAAATGAGGGCATTTCAGAAGTATTTGTCTCTTGGACTATTTTTCATGAAAGGAGAATCTGCTAACTCAAGTATCTGTGTTAACAATCTGCCAGTCATCAGGGAACATTAAATTTATGATGTACAGAAAGTGTCAGATTTGACTATTTATATTATTTGCCTTATAAATAAGCTATTGCTATTGATTTTTCTATTCTGTGCCATTTTTCCAATGCTTTTAAAAGTCCTAGCCATTGTTGTTTCTCTTACCCTTTGAAACATACAAATCCACTCAAACGAAAATTTTAAGAGTGTGTGTGACTTTTCCAATAACTGGCTTAATTTTAGACGGAAGATGTCCTACGTCTATCCAGCCTTCCCTCCAGCATTTCTTTCCCTCTCCTGATTCGTGTGTAAGTACGGGAGTTAGTAAAACATGGCTTAGCTTCTTGGTGACATACAGATGCCCTCAATATCCATGTTCGTGGATGTAAATGCTGAAGTAAAAGTTCACTGAATCACTTCAAAAATAGCTGATAAAGTCCAGAAAGAGAGAAAAAATAGTAACTTTTCATATCAAATACTGAGCTGATAAAGAGAAACCAAAATTTCCGAGTAGGTATCTGCAAATACTTCCTCTTTTGGTGATAGATTTTTTTTGTGTCAAAAGGGAAGGGCAACCTTGTCAATGAACTACCTGAAAATTCTGGGTTATATGCACTGCACAATGTTACATTCTAAAGAGGACTAAGGCATAGTACCGGTCTTCAAGGGAGTTTTAGTTAATTGGAACAATTATAAGTCAATTAAAATGCTTATAATGATTTAAAATCTATGCAGATACCAAATATCTTTATCTATAACCCATCTTGAAAGTCTCTAGATGATCCAGATATTGGCAATGCTCTTATCTCCAAAAATGTATATTCTTTGATATAATTACAGAATTTACTTCAAAATCACTTTCTTTTAACTTCCAACTTTTCCACACTCTTAAAAAAGTAAAGTAATAACAGTTACAGTTCTCATGAATCAAGGACTTACTATGCCCTAGTTATAGGTGCCCTGCACATTTTTCACTTACTGTTCAGAAAAAATAATTTGAAAAACATTATACATTTGGAACAGAGTACTGAGGTTCTTGGTCTGGGGACAAAGTAAGTAGCAGAACTGGGTTCTGACCCAGATCTCCATCACTCTAGAACATCTTCTCTAAGCAGGACAAACACTCTACTGTCTCAACTCAAACACAAACTATAAATGATTAATTCACAACATAAATGGCTTTATCTCTAAAATTGTTGTTCTGTAAATGGAAAGAGACTGGGTGGTGTCTCAGGTGTTTTTGAATTCTGAGAACTAGAGTTGCTACAGCTTCAATCAAATAACATGTTGTAATTTTTCCTTTCTCCTTTTGAATAATCAAAATTTTCACATCACAATTCCTTAGACTCAATGTCTATATTACCTCAAGTATAACATTCATTAGTTTAAAAAAAAAACCTGAGTGCTTTTTTTATATCCTGATGGTTGAAACTAAAGAAAATGTAAGAGTGTATTTAGAAGAAAGTCAACCCCAGCTAATTAAGTGAATAAATAATAACAGAACTCACATAATAGGTGTTAGAATTCATTAGCTGTTAAAGTCTATTGCCTTTACTGCATATTTTGGAAATTCATATTAAAACAGAACTCAGTCTTAAAGAAATGAAAATGGCATGAAGCATCATTTTTAAAGAGTTTTTAAAAAATGCTTTTACTATTTCTTGGTACATATCGCTGAATATTACAAAGTTATAAAAACAAAGATACTTGTTCCCTACACCCAAAACAGGGACTACTTCAACACACAAATGGATAGGAAAAAATTACTTTAAAAAGTTATTAGGAAAATTAGTCAATCTGCAATTGTAATTTAACAATTATACTGCTGAGGAACAATGTGCAAGAATCATATGTAATATAATTGACAAATAGGATATATGTGTATATTCATAGGAAAATCACATGATAAAATAGCTTTACAAGTCTGAGGGATAAGAACTTATGAAAGACTCACAGAAATTTTTAAACATTGTCTTTTCAAAAACATCTTCTATTGTGTGAAAGTGAACATCATGCTTGCAAGAAGGAAATAATGCATATCCAGTTGCTAGAAGGTTCTATAAGAATTGGCTTTTTTGCTTTTATTCATAAATCCATTAAGTATTCAAGTTGCTAATCATAGAAGAGACTTAGTCTTCAGCCACGCAACCTATTTCTACTTTATTTCTTCTTATCCGGGTACAGGTTAGCCCTTTAATCCAGACATTAAAGTGGAAAACTGCAGAACCATCCTGCATGCCTGACTTTTGATCTCCCACTAGGCATGCTAAGCTGTCCCCTCACATTTCAGACACATCTGTTAAATAGTACGCTAGCACTCCCATGGACAGCTCCAGTTTTTAAAACTGTAAAATAGAAAAACACTGGCTGCACATTATGTACAACATATAATTTTACTTCCTTGTGAAACAATTCCTTTCCTGCAAATCCATCTCACACACACACCCATATGCAGATTTGAGGATTGCTGACCTCACTTGTTACCAAGTATAATCATTTCTACCTACTTATCATTTATGTCACTTGTCCCCTCCTCTTAATCCTCACTGCTGCTTTAGCTCGGGTATTCTTCGTCTCTTGCTAGAACGTAACAATTGTTGCTACAATAGCTCCCCTGCCCACCGTCTTCCCTCCCTCCAGTCCCTCCTTCTCTCCACCTATCTTTATTAAGACTCAAATCCCATTAAGTCACTCCCAAGTTTAAAACATTTATTGACTCACTGGTGATTTCTTTTCCACTAAATGGCTTATGCCTTCACAACAGTGATTTACGTGTATAAAAATAAAAAATGAAATTTATATCATACAACTATCCATTGTACTGCTTCAATTTTCCTCTGGAAAATAATGCATTTTTTATCAATCAGTATGTAAACTGACCACGAACTCCATTGAGCTGTGCATAGTGTGTGTTATTAATGAGCTGTCATTTACAGATATTATAAAAGAAGCATCCTCGGAGACACGATGTGATACCCTAAAGTGATGAAAACATTACAAGGCGTAGTATGGGATGCTCATCAAAGGCTCTAGCAATAGAATGTGGAAAAACAAGAGTCGAAAGTAGGGATAAGCGTGCTGACAGAAGGGCTCGTGGCCAATATTTTATGCTTGTATACATTTTAAATGACCAGAATCGTATTTATTGCTTCAGTAATGCTGCAACTGACTGAAACTTCCTTGAACACAAGAACCATGTCCTATTGCTTTTAAAAGGTAACGCTGCATAATGGAAAAAGCATACTGTTTGCAACCAGGTAAATTTGATTTCGAATGCAAAGTCAGCTATTCATTAGATGCAAGACAATTTGCAAATCACTTAACTACCTGAGCCAGTTTTCCTCTTCTTAGGGTGGCGATATTAACAACTCAAGATTGGTATGAAGATCAAATTACATAAAGAATGTCAAGTTCCTAGCACAAGGACTGCCTGCAATGGATGCATGGGTAATCAGTAAATGATGGAGTTTTATATTTTTAGTAGTGAGTAGTCAACAATTATCTGGTTGGAATTTTCTCAATAACATTTTTTTGGCTATTAAAGTATTTACCATTTTGCATGTTTTCAAAAGATCTAGGAGAGGGAGGAAATATTCGATGCGATTTTGAAAAGGCACAAAGAGGATAAAAGTTAAATAATTAAGTATAATAGCTCGTGTACAAAAATGGAAAAGTTCTAGGCAAAGCCAATCAACATAGTCTCAAACACATTTCCCCCCACAGGTTTTCAATCTTAGGATTCAATCTCATCTGAGTCTCCCTCTCAGTCTTAGCTGAGTACAGATCTAAAAGTGACTGCTGTCTTAACTTATAATAATCTGTTTTATCTTAACCTCTTGCCTCTGAAAATTCATAGTAATATTTGCACAATGTTATTTAATCAAATTATTAGGAATTGTTCTCAAACCTTTCTTTCAAAAGCAAAAAGCTAAATTTAACAGGAAGACATGTGGGAATTTCTTGGGTGACTTGCATGGGAATGGTGAAAGATTCTGGTCATTGAACATGTGCCGTCTAGGACTTCAAAAATCACTTTGTTGTATTATTTATAAACACATGCTATTTTCAGTTTCACATCCATAAAGATACATGGCTGTAAATTGAATTTTGTATGCTCTGATATAATTCTATGCTACAGTCTTCAGAGTAATGCTTTTATGCAGGTAACATAGTGCTGTCAGCTTTGACCTAAATTGAATCTGAATTCAGTGAGTGTGGTAACCTTATGTCAAATAGTTAATGTTTTGCCTTTGAGAAAAGAATGTGATCATTTTCAGAGCGTGTAATAGGAGACAGTAAATTATGGGAGTGTGCTGCATTACCATGACCTTTTCAATATTCAGTAGTTGGAATAGCTGGTCTTTCTACTCACTTGATTAAAGCACCACTAATCACCAAGAAAGTTAATACAAGATAAAACACTTCCTTTTAAATGGCACAGCATTAATTCTTTCCTATGGCAGAAGTTGCAATGGGAACTGTTAGATATTTGTAACAAATTTCAATGTCTCTGCTGTAGTTGCAAATCTTTAGACAGCGGCCATTGACTTTGGATGATGAAACTGTGACTGGGTGAAACCTTGATCCAGCACTTTTTAGAGTTATGGTATGTCACAAATGTGCCTGCCACACAGAGAGTAGACATCATGTCAGACAATAACATAGATGTCTCCCTCTTCCATAGTACGTTGCAAATAAACTATCTCCTGAGAATCCTATTTATAATGATATCCAATAATATCAATTTTACGTTACCTTTCAGTAACCCGCTGCAAAACAAAAAGATTGATGAAAGAAAGTTTTTATTGACACTCAGGGAAGCAAATTATAACTGATGTAAATCTCTGTTGTACTGATAAGCAGTTTTTGCTGGCTATTCAATAGATATTTATTAATTGAGCAGCAGCTAATGAAGAACAAAAAATGTTTTAAATATACTAGGTTTTTACTTGTATTTTTTTAGGATCATAGAAATTATTTTATTGACCAGTTTAACCTAAAGTATTCAGTTATAGTAAGTTAATTTATATTTCAACACATTGGGGAACACAGTAAATTGTAAATAAATATTCCCTCCTTCTTTCAGAGTATACTATTTTATTTAATCATCAATATGTAAGATTTGGGATTTTATTGCAAGGTAGAGTTATATTCACTGTCTGCAGCACACTTTTCAATGGCTGACACAGAGCAGGCACTCAATGTGTGTATGGACATTAAGTGACTGAAAGATGACTGAGGACCCAGGATGGTTACATGTGTTAAAATGTTTGTTGTTTCCATGCTACTACCAAGTTGGCGTGAAATTGCTTTTGGTTGTGTTATAGACTTGGAAATTAGAAGGACTGATATTTACTGTTAGGAGATTATGTTGTTATTTACAAGTAGAAACAATTACTAATGGGATAATGGCTATATCCACATAAACAATTACTCATAGGAGAGTTGGCCCAACAGTTAGTTAGTTAATGGGGAGATTGGTAATCATCTGTGGTTTCCCTGATCAGTTTAAAATGATTATAAGTAAACCGGACTTCTTAGTTGAAACAGTTTTGTTTTCCTTATTTCGAAGCAGTCCTTACTTCTTAGTCCTTTCTTAAGTGTTGGAAGACAAAATGTTCCTTATTCTTTTTTGTGTGTATGGAGTGGGGGGTTAGCATTTAAAGTAACAACGCTTTTATTATTTTCCCTTAAAGCATTCTGTAGTTAAATATATGTACATATTTTATATTGTGTACATTTCCTCAATTGAGTTGATTACCTGGAATAACAGGTTTGTGGGGTTTTTTTGTTTGTTTGTCTTTTGCCTGATCTCTATTGATTTTTAAATCAGAAATAAAAACACTAATCCAAGTATTGATAAAATAAGTCTAGGTATAGAGGAACGCTAAGCCTATGTGTATCTCATTGTTTTCTGCATGTGTTTTACAAGATAACCAAATACATGTTTTATAAGACCACTTTGCAACCAGTAGGTGCAAGTAATGTTTGAGTATGAATGTTTTATGTATCCATAATATGGTTTACTTCATTATCCACTGTTTCAGTCAGAACTACTATGAGGTGCCTAGCATGTGTCAAAGTTGCAGAAAGTGCTAGAGACATTTTGTTAAACAGAGAAGAAAAGTGACTTGTTAGTTTCTATTTCAGTTGACAAAAGTAGAATATCAACAAACACAAAACTAACAAATTAGAAGATTTTAGCTGATGAAAAATTTATGAAGGCAACAAATATGGGTAATATACAACAAAATAATCAGGTCTTGTACTCTATTTCTGTATTTCCATTTAGCAAATTAAAAGTAACTTTACTGCCCTGGCTGGTGTAGCTCAGTGGATTGAGTGCCAGCCTGCAAATCAAAGGGTACCCGGTTAGATACTCAGTCAGGGCACATGCCTGCATTGCCAGCCAGGTAGTAGGGGGCACATGAGAGCAACACACATTGATGTTTTTCTCCCTCTCTTTCTCCCTCCCTTCTCCTCTCTAAAAAATTAAATAAAAATATAAATAAAAATAAAAAGTGTTATTTCCACCCCCTCAATTTATTTAAAAAATAACATTACTATTTTTATTTCACAGCTCAGAGAAATGCTGTAACAGGGTAAATTAGTAAGAGTTCATGAAAATTGCTTACAATTGAATTTGATGAAACTAGCATGTCCACAGTGGTTCAAATAAATGGAATTTGATGGTGCATCTTGATAAACATTACTTTATATTAATAAATAATAATTCAATTTGCATTATAAATATTAAAAAACAAAATAATGACTTCTTTGTACTGAAAGAGGTTAATAATTTTATATGGATTGAATCAGCAATGTTAGTTGAATCACCAAGATTCCCTTAAATTTTATATGCTTTTCTCTTCTATTAATGTACCAGTAGAGGTGACTCATCCATTTTTAAATCATTTAAGTATAGATTAAAATACTAGCAACCTGGCCTACTCTAGATATTCATAATATAGAACTGGTTAATAGTTTCTCAAGATTATGCTGTCTGAAAAATATGACTGAAAATGTTAAGTTCTAAATAAAGTAAAAATAAAGTTTCATGAATGTGATAGCAGGACTCATCAATTTAAAGAGAAGGAAATGGTTATGTTAAGTAAAAATCAAAACCCTCAGTAGAGTTTTTCTCTAAACATCAGATAGGATTCATACGGAAGGGACGTTGCTAGAGCCTCCGGCATCCCTTCCTCCATGGTCACCCAAGCACTCTGATCGGTCAAAACAGGACTAAGGCAAAACTGAACTTTATTGCTAAAGGATTTGTGCAGTTTTCACATTAGGAAAAAATTATTTCTATCCCACTAGTGCCAAATCACACTCACTATGAGAATCAGCTCCCATGAGATAAACTATAAATCAGAGACAGGGCTCCGTCCATAATATAAATATGAAAATAACTGAATCCATGTCTTGGAATCATCTTCTTGTTTTTTAAAGATTTTATTTATTTTTAGACAGAGGGGAAGGATGGGAGACAGATAGGGAGAGAAACAGCAATGTATGGTTGCCTCTCATGTGCCCCCTACCAGGGACCTGGCCCACAACCCAGGCACGTGTCCTGACTGGGAATTGAACCAGAACCCCTTGGTTCACATGCTGACATTCAATGCACTGAGCCACACTAGCCAAAACAAAGAGAAGGGGTCCGATTTTTTATTTTAAAATATTTTATTGATTTATTTTTAGAGAGAGTAGAAGGGAGGGAAAAAGAGGGGGAGAGAAACCAATTTGTGGATGCCTCTCACATGCCCCACATTGGGGACCTGGCCTGCAACCCAGACATGTGTCCTGACTGGGAATCCAACCAGCAACCCTTTGCTTCATAGGCCAGCACTCAATCCACTGAGCCACACCATCCAGGGTAGGATCCTCTTACTTCTTACTGAATTTAAGATTATCGTGGATGTTTTTCTCAGTCTCAATTTATAAATGCTGAAATTATTTAGAAGAAATTATTTCATAGCTAATGGCATTAGAAGCAGAGAAAGAGAGGAAGAGAGAGGTAGAGGCGGAGGTGGGGGTGGTGAGAGAGAGAAAGAGGAAGGGGGAACAAAGCTCTCATTCTTAAGATCATTTTAGAAACTTAATTAATGCATTCCTACCTTACTTCCCTGTGTCTCTGATCATGATAATCTCTGACAATATAGGAATTACATAGTTGGGAACTAAGCCTAAAAGGCCATTGTTATTTTCAGGTATTAAGACTCTAATTTAAACAGAAAGAAATTTTTTGTTTACTAAGTAAATTTATCTTTGTGCCATTTCCGCTTGACAGTAAAAGATAAATCATCAGGAGAACCTTGTGAGTTAGGCAAGACTTTAATTCAGGAAAGCAACTGAAAGGAAGAATTTATAGATCAAACATTTAAGTGTTATATTTAGTAAGGTAGATTTAAGATTTATTGTTTATTGTAGCAGATTTATATTCCTGCATAAGCTTCAGTTAGATTAATGGCTTTTTTTTTCCTAAAGAAAAATTTAGACTATTTTATGGCTTATTTGTGCAAAGTTTGGCACATTCTTGTTCAGACAGTTGTTCCTGAGGATCTGGAAACAGACCCTTAAAACAATAGGGTCTCCAGGCCTGATATGCCCTTCACCTTCTATCATACGCAAGCTGATGAAAACAACCTGGACTAGAGATGCAGAGTACAACGGTGTGCTAGGCTCAGAGGACACTGTTGCTATTATTTCTGACTGAGTTACCTACATAATGGGAAACCGTACAATGTTGAAATACTACTCTGTTAACTCTTGCAAAACCATAGCCATGTTGCTATCTATGCACAGCTGTGTGATCTGTGCTCTGCAAAAAGTTGCCTGTTTGGGCACAGAATGAAGTTGAAATCCAGCTTGGCATACGTCTGGTTCCCAACAAAGGAAGGAGTATATCCTTGTCTTGGCTGCTTGTTTAGTTTTATTTGTACAAAGCAGAATCGACTCACTGAGCTGTGAACTCTGTAGATACAGTCCTCTGAGGGGCACCGTTTTCTATTTGCCTAAAAAAAGATATCTTTCTTAAATTCAAACTTGGGCTCTGAATTTACCTACAGAAGCCTTGATCGCAGCACTGTAGATGGGAATCTTAAAAAAAAAAAAAAGCTAGATTTATTCACTGCAAAGTATCTAGGAAATTATTCAGGAAGTTAAGAGTCAGACTATTACACTTCAACTGAAGTGAGAGAACTTAACTTCTAAATATTGGAGTCAATTTCTTTTCTTTTTTTTTTTTCTGGATTCTGGAACATGACTGTGGATGCATCCCTCCCAACGCTCCATAGTTGTGTTGCAGGAGCAAGGCGGGGCGGTGACACATTAGGGGTCTCTAAAAGCAAAAATTCTGCAGTAATTATAAGCTGTATTAACTTTCCTCCAGAATTCTAGGCCTTTAGAAAATTCTTGTCAAGTGGGATGACTAGAATTGACCATGAAGAACTGAGGAGATTGTATGTTACTTGCGAGAGGAACAGTTGGAAGAACAGAGCAGTGCTCCCTTTGCCTATCAACGGTGAGGACACCTTTACTTATCAGGAGGGTAAGGTTCGTAGAGGAAGTGGGCACAGCGGTCTGACAGGGCAAGATGGTAAAAATAGAATAAAAATAGATCCTTTCACATAGAATGCATTTTTCCTTAAATACTATAAACCTATTTGGGCCAAGTGATTGATCTAGAAGTTATATTTTAGAAAATAATGTGGAAAACTGTTCACAATAGCTTTGGAAAAAAACTTTTTCTAAAATCGATTAATGTTTACCAGCTGAATTAGGTTTTATAATTTTTTTCTATCAAGATATTAAATTCCTCTTTTTTAAATTCTGGTGTATATTAAAATGATACAAATCTTTTTTTTTTTTCTCTTTTGAAATGTAGCTTGGAAAGGATCACCAGGAAAGTATATGATATTCTCATTGGAGGCATCAAAAGTTTTAGATACAAATAAATCATTGAATTGTACAAATAATCAAGCAGAAAGCATTTGGATAATGGCTTTTATATAAGCTTTGTAAAAACTCATATATAAAAAGTTGTAATAATACTTTAGGTAGTTCTGGATTTGTCTGCCATTTACATAAATTTTTCTTCTCCCAGTTTTATTAATAAACTTCGTTCTGGCCAACGTAAGAGATATAGTCAATAACGTTATATTAACTAAGTATTATACCAAGTGGGCACTTGAAATATCGGGTGGGTCACACTGCAGAGTGTCTGACCACTGTGCTGTACACCTGAAACTAACACAAAATAATGTTGAATGTCAACTATAGTTGAAAAACAAAATTTAAAAAAATACCTGTTCTCCTGAACACAAAAATGAGTTTATAACTCTGTCGAGCTAATCACAGCCAGTCTGTGTCCCGCAGTGACTGGTTCAGAGAACCGTATGGACTCAGCAGGGTTCTCCTCAGAGACCTGGTGTGATGTTACCTGTATGTGGTCCTAGGGGAAAATGCTGGCTCTTTTTCCTGGGATTACTAACTTGGAATCTTTTAGAAAATGGTGAACATGGGTCTCATTTCTAACCACATTAAAGAAGTTCATCTCCTGTGAGAGAAACTAAGACGAACATACTGAGAGAAGCAAGGGATGGTTGGAGAGATAGGAAGCATGTGCAGCCCTGTATGAAGTCTAGGCTCAGGAAAAAACTGAGGTCAATGCTTCTCTCCCTCTTGTGTGGTGAGCAGGTTTCATTTGCTTGAGTTTCATCTCGAACACTTAGACTTTTCATTAAAGGAGAAAGCTGCAGAAGCTGCTGGTTTGGTGAATGGCATATTTAAGGTCTATTCTGTAGGTTTAGTTTTCTCTAGATCATTGTGTCTTTGAATGAGGCATTTATTCATTCTGAATCTATTTTGTATGCTATTAAAGATATACAATAAAATGAGCTTTTCATTTCTCTTTTCTGTTAAAACAGTCTTGATTTTAAAGACACATTTTATCTGGCCTTAGGTTCTATATAAACGTAAAACTCCGACTTGGAGAGAAGATATTAGGGAAACCACTTCTTGTCTCTGTAACTCAAAACATCCAGGCAAGGAAGTCCGTGAAGTAGGGTTGCCTTGTATGAATGTTGAAAAATTTCTTAGGACTGTCAAGATGTAAGGCTGCTAAACAACTCATTCATTCAGTTACTATTCTTGTTGAGATATAATTGACAAATAACATGGTGTAAGTTTAATGTGTAAACTATGTTGATTTGAAACATCGACATATTGCAATATAGTTATCAACATAATATAAGCTAATATTCTATCCCACCACATAGTTATTTATTTTCTGTGATGAAGCATTTAACATTTAGTCTCTTAAGAATTTCAGCTATATAAAATGATATTGTTAATTGTAATCACAAGGAAGTGCATTAGATCTCCCAAATTTATTATTCTTCTAATGGCAGGTTTATATCCTTTTGTTGTCAGTGGAAATCAGACTCTTCCAGGGTCATGAGGAAAACTTTCCAAGCACCCATGTACAGGAGATTGTGATGTGGAAAGATGGTTTATTCAAGTGCAGATCTGCACCTGGGTTTCCAATGTCCCATCTCTCTTCATCCCGCCATGGAAAAAGTTCAACTGTGTTATCAGCAAGGCCAAAACAAAAGCCAGTGTCCAGAGTTTCTGCTTCGCCTTAAAGCTCAGTCCTTTGGGTCCCAAGCAGTCTGCTGTTGGCCCCAGTAACTGCTAGACCCACCCAGCCGTGTCCCCCTGGGCAAGAGGGAATCCGTGAGTGCACAGGGTGAGTGTGGGTCACGAGCAAGGGAGAGAGCTTCTTTGCTCCCTGGAGATTATATTAGCTTGGGTTTGAGACAGACCAAGTGTTTTCTCAAAGGAACTAATCAGCTTCCCAAACTTTAGTGGGCTTGGTGATGGGTTCACCTCCCTACCTGGACAGACAGGCCTCTCTGGTAAAGCACCTCTTTCCACGCCCCCCCAACACTCCCATATGGGAGGGGGAAGGGAGGAGTGCTAATCCCTTTGGTGGAGCAATGCTATGATCCACTGGGGTGTGAGCTGTAGCTTCCTAGTGAAGAAAACAGGCTCATGCTCCCCAGTTTATTAAGCTCAAAAATGTCTAATTCCTTTTGCTCTTTTTCATTTACTAATAATCAGCTAACTACCTTGACAATTTCCAACACTTCCACAATTTCCCCACCCCCTAATGTCTGGTAACCATCAGTCTCTTCTCTATTTTTATGAGTTTGGCTTTTTTAGATTCAACAGATAAGTGATACCACACAGTATTTGTCTTCTCTGTTGACTTACTAAAATTAGCATAATACCTTCAATACATAGTTTTAAAGTAATGACTGTGAAGCAGCTCCTTTCTAGTGATGACAATCCAGCAATGAGCAGTAGAGATCTCCTGTGAGACTTACTTTCCAGTGGATTTTTATAATTAAAACATTAACAAATATGCAAAGTAGAATGTTTTAAATTAATGCAAAATGAGAAGGTTAACAAAATAATGGATTTGACAGGGAAGATATATAATGAAGGTGTCCATTTAGCTAGATTGTTCAGGAAAATTTCTTCTAAACAAGGAACATTTGCAATAAAACCTGAATGATATAAGACATCAATCATGTGATGATTTTCAAAAGAAGAATAAAGAAGAAAGATTCCAAGAGTTTGAATAAAAAGTTATTTTACTTATGGGCTGACTACATAGAAATCATTAAGGGAATGATTTATGCTGATTATTGGTTTTCTACTTTTGAATATTCTAATTGTATAAATCTGAGAAATTTCCAACATCCTAATTTTTTGGTGGATCTGCAAAAATAATGCAGAGGGGACATTCAAAGGTGAGCCTTCTTTCTTATACAGCTAAGATTAATTGGGTAATTAGGGGGAAAATATGGAAAGATGAACCAGCACTACCTTCATGTTATCTTTATTAAATAGAAATAATTAGAATCAATCATAGATTGAGCTGACTCTTTAATCTATTCCAAAATAAATACTGCAGTCCTATAACTTTTCACCTGTACCTGAGCACATAAAATATTTAGAAAATCCTATCTCAGCAAATTTGGAAAACCTAGCCAATTTTGTCTACCTTCCCTATGTACAAAGATTTAGAGTGCTTTTGAGAGAGAGAGCGAGAGAGACAGAGAGAGAGAGAGAGAGAGAAGCAATAGATATCATTCAGATCAAGCCAGGCTCATTAACATGCTCGTCACCCTTATGATAAAAGCAACGGTGAATGCAAGCTTCTTTCGCAGCTGAGATACTATCGGTAAGCAAATTGACGGCATATTTAAATACCTGATATTTCAAAAGTCAAAAACTTTTATAGAAAATATATAGATATACCCTGGCTGGTGTAGCTCAGTGGATTGAGCGTGGGCTGGGAACCAAAGGGTTCCGGTTCAATTCCCAGTCAGGGCACATGCCTGGGTTGCGGGCCGGGTCCCCAGTGAGGGCCACGTGAGGAGCAACCATACATTGCTGTTTCTCTCCCTCCCTTCCCCCCCTCTAAAAATAAATAAAAAAAATATTTAAAAAAAAAGAAAATATATAGATATCTATTTCTATTAATGGACCCAAGCACACTTCTCTTAAATATTTTCTGATGAATTTGAATGCTAACTGATAAAGCAAACACACCAATATAAACTCTATCAATATTTTCTTGTGAAAGTGTGTTAATTGGTGAATTTATTAAGATTGATATGAATAATATTTTCATTTCATATTCTTCCCTATTTACAACTAAGCCCCATATACAAGCACGACCAGAAACTACAAAATGCCCTTGGTACCCAATGGATCTGATATATTTCAATAAGCCAGGCAGTAGGTGCTCCAATGCAGAAGAGGCAAGGACTGCGTGGTGGATGGAAAAAAAAATCACACATGAAATTGAAAGTTAATTCTACTTTTCACACTTTCAATAACTAATTTTCAAGAAGTCTCAAGTGGAATATCTATGTTGTGCCCGGTGAGTTGGATAATACCAGAAAACAGGGCCAGGCTGCTCAGAGGGGTCTACTGTGGCTGAAGGCAAGAATGTAAACGGCATGCACTTTTGGGTAAAGAAGACGCCTTTAGTAAATTCAAAAGCCATAATTTATGAGACATTTGTTTAGGTTCTTTGTCCTAAGAACTCCATCTTAGGCTCTCTCTATAAAAATGTTACACTTTGAAGAGGCCACTCTACAAATAAACTTCAACCTTGAAAGGCAATTGTAGAAAAAAAATATAAAGTTCTGAAAGAAAATGACCTGGGTTAGCATCCTGGGCAGAATCACCTTCAAGAGAATGTGGCCTTCAAACTGGGACCCATGTACCAAAGGGGGCCCCAGGCCTGGGAATTAATGCTCTGCAGTAGCTGTCTTGAAATTCTTAATAATTTTTTCTTTGAATTTGTGTTTTGTAAGTGAAACTGGATGCAACAATGGAGCATGTATGCATAGGTTACATAGAGCCTTAGTTCACACATATCTACCTCCCACCCCACATTTTTGCCTCACCTGGGTGGGTTTTCTGCCCCTTGCCCCGAACCAATGACTGCCATTCTCTGTAAGGAGTGGGGAGTGAATGAAGCCACACACCCCCTCTTACAGTTGCAGAGTGGGTGGGACTCCAAGCACCTTGAAGGGCCTGCTCCACTGGCCCCACCATTTCCCCCAGATCCACGCCGAAAGGACAGTGAAATAAAAGGAACCATGCCAGCTAGAGAGACAGACTGTGGAACAAAGGAAATATTCTTTTCATGGGGTTTTGAACAAGGGATCTTGCAGTTTTATTTTCCACTGAGTCCCTCAAATTCTGTAGCTGGCCCTGATCCCATGACCTATCAGTTACTAGCTATATGATCCTTGGTCAATCCTTTATCACTGGAAGTTTGTTTCTTTACCTGTAAACTGTGGGTGATGTTTGCTGTTACTCAGTGGTGCCAGCTGACAATGCCATTATCTTGTTGGGAAACAGAGTAGCAGGAGAAAATTTCATGAGCTGCTTTTGAGTTGATTCATTCACAATTGCATGTACTTCTAAATCATTTTAAACATACAAATCTACAGATTATACAAATCTAAAGATCATTCACTGAAACTACCAATTCTAGATGTCTCACTGGCAAGTCAGTGGGGAAGATATGTTTTTCAATGATCAGGTTAGCACTTTCCATAGAATTAATTTTATAGATTTTATCCATGTTCAGAATCAATAGCCTTCTGTACTCCCACCATTAAACTGCATAGCAGATTAAAGATATCTGCTTCCCGTCTTAAAAAATTGTCACTTCTAACATTATAATGCCAGTATGATATTTTCTTAGTAAAATGAATTTTGCATTTCAAAACACCAAAACATACAAAAATAAACTTTGATAATCAAGTCTATTTTTATGCTGGAGGCAGACTGATAGTTAATGCATTTTGAGGAGATTTCAATATGACTGTTAGGAATGTACAAATTAAATAGTATCTTCTTCACCCCTCTAGCTCTCCCCGACTCCATATTTTTTCATTAAAACTTCACATGCTAGGAGGAGAGTTAGATCTAAGGCACCTGGAAGTAATATCTTCTCTCTTTCCCTTTCAACCATTTGTTCTGTGCACATTTCTTCATCATCTCCATATCTTTACCAGTTAAATTTTAAATGCACCAATCCCCATGTCAATTTCTAATTTAACGATGAAAGGAGGACTAAACATTTGTTTAAAATATTGAAAATATTGTAGAACAGTTGATACTTCTCTACCCTTTCATGTCACCGAGAAATACAGTGCTTTAAATACTTAATACTCAGGAAATATTTATCCCGGGATACAGAAAGATTATTCTCTTACATAGGGTCAAAAGTAAGTACATATTGAAATCATGTTTTTAAAGAGTAATTTCACCATGAAGCCAGAGTTATTAGAAGCACTTTCTTTCCTGCAAGTGAAGTTTAAAATTTATAAGCAAACCAGATAGTTTGGACTTTATGGCTCAGCAGCAACAGATACATAATTTAGTATTTGGGTTTATTCTCCTTGCCCACACACATCAATTATCCTCACTCCCAGCCTGTATGTGAGCTTCACAGGCAGTGCTTAAGTGCAGGTCTGTGGACCCTCTTCCAGTTTCCTACCATGTGGGATGTTACAGATATGTCCAGCACATTGGGGAAATTTTTAAAAATCTAACGGGGCAAGAATATCAAATTTTTTTTTTACAATTTACTAAAAATTCTGTGATTTTAAAAGGAAAAGGGAAAATTAGCAGTTCTCCTCTCATATGCTAATATTACTTCAAATGATCAGATTATTCACAGAAAAAACATTTTTCAAAATTTTAAAGGAAACAAATGAGGAATATACGGTTAACAAGAGGGAGACTTGAAACTACTTACTTATGCAAAGAGGATCTAAGGGTCTTTGAGGCTTCCGAACGAAGAATATGGAGTGAGAAGATGTGCCTATTTGACTGGGCTAAAAATAAACTGTCTTTCTTAAGTGGGATTCCAAGCTCAAATCTACGCGGCGCTGATCTGAACTGTTCAGTCTTTTTATGAAATTTTCTCTGGTCGCATATTTTCATGTTCAAAACTCTCTGTGAGTCTTGTCCGACATGGAGAATGACAGGTCATATCGTTCGTTGTCCTTGTCCCTAAGGCTCCTCTCCAAACACTGGAGCCTTAATCATGACACATTCTGCTAGAGAGGTGTTGCTTTCCCTCAGTTCCACTTCCTTTTTCTTCCCCCAAAGATTTTGTCACCTAGTTCTTTTTATCTATTTAATTTTTGTTTTCATCCATTAAAAACATACTTAATGGCCCTGGCCGGTGTGGTTCACTGCAAACCAAAAGGTAACCAGTTCAATTCCCAGATGGGGCACATGCTTGGGTAGCAGGCCAGGTCCCCAGTGCAGGGCGCGTGGTAAGCAACCACATGTTGATGTTTCTCTTCCTCTCTTTCTCCCTCCCTTACCTTCTGTCTAAAAATAAATAAATAAAATCTTTAAAAATATTTAATGTTTTCTTTAATTTTACTGTATTTGTGTTGAACTTATTAAAATGAGTTCATAGAAAGGCATGTCCTTAAGGTATAAATGTACATATGGAATAACATAAAATTGTGTTTTGGATATAAGCATTCACAGGCATGCATACACACAAACACTCCTATTCTATTTAAAACCTTGTAAAGTTAATAAAATTCTATGTAATAATAAGGTTTAACTCTTTTCCTATTGTTATCAATACATTTAGACTAGATAGAAAGTAATACATAATGATTTGTATCAATACAAAATGAATGTTCTGAGACTCAGATGACCTTCTAAAATGGTGTTATAATGTTACTTAAGTTTAGAGCATTTCAAAATAATTTAACCTTAAATAACATATTAAGTGAATTTGCAGGTCTATTTATTCTCAATTTGGTTTACGAAATGTAATCACTAGCACTAACCTGTTTTCATTATTCAGTTCCATATTAAATATCCATGAATTCTGCCCTGGCTGGTGTAGCTCAGTGGATTGAGCATGGGCTGCAAACCAAAGGGTCACCGGTTCAATTCCCAGTCAGGGCACATGCCTGGGTTGCAGGCCAGGTCCCCAGTGGGGGCCACATGAGAGGCAATCACACATTGATGTTTCTCTCCCTCTCTTTCTTCCTCCCTTCCTTCTGTCTAAAAGTAAATAAATAAAATCTTTAAATATCCATGAATTCTGTGTGCACTGAGATCACACGCTGAAAGCTAAGCATTTGGATCCCGTCTTCTATAATTTTACAAAACTGATTATGTATATTGTATATTATACACATTATATCTTATAAAATAAATCACACAAATACTGATACAAGTAAGTATCATGGGGAAAACTCAAGTTAAAAATAACATGAATAAATACCTTGAAATAACCTTCACAAAAAGTACTATATTTCGGTGTGCATAATGCATATCCATATTTTGTGTGCTTTATACATGGGATTATTCCCATTATTATATCCATGGTATATAATCATTATACCTATGTGTAATGCACATCCTTATTTTTCCCTAAAAAATTTGAGCAAAAATGTGTGCATTATGCACAACAAAATATGGTAATGTTGGTGTTTATTGCCAATGGTGTTTTGTGAAAAAGTTTTACCTCAGATAGTGGTGTTAGGGTATAGTTCAGAAAAGAATTACAGGAATTCTAAGTGTGATTTAGGAGAAGAGAATGGGAATTTTTTGATACTCATATAGCTCCTGTCATAGGAGGGAAATACAGAAACTAGCATTTAGTGGTTTTCAAAAAATAATAAATATTTTATAGCGCTTTCTCTTCTGAGTCATTTTTCTAATTGACTAAATCTATACATATTCATATTCATGTCTTTATCAATTTACATATCTATTTATCTGACTAGTCTTTAAGTCTCACAGATATACTAGAAAGATGCTCAGATTGTTGCCATTTAATAGTTGATAATGAGGCACAGAAAAACGTAACATGCCTAAGTTTCTCTCCCATTAAGTGGAAAGCTAGATTAAATTCATGATTCTAGATCAGAATGTGAATTTTGAACAATTGTTATTTAGAAGATTATTAAGCCCCCCAAATGCACTACACACACACAAGCACAGTCTGTTTGCATGCCTGCTAATTTGTTTAAAAATGTGTGTGGTTTTTCATGATTTCCTACTTTCCTTGTGGAATTTGTTTTCTACCCATTTCTGACAATTTAGTTGGGCTATCACTCAATTCGTTAAGAAGAAAATCTCCACTTCCTGCTTCTCCTTACCTATGACCATCATTTTCCTGTATGAAATGTCACTTAATTAGATGTTTGAAATGTCTGCTGCATGAAAACTAAGCATATATTAGGCAGGAAAGTGTTGATTGCAAGCAAAAGAAACTGAACTCAACCTAGCTTAGGGAATAAAAAAATATATACTGCTTTACAGAGACTATGGGAGTGATGAACGAATACAGTGTAAGACTGGTGGAGAAATAGCTGGGCTTTTGAAAATTATGAAAACCAGGCACCAACCAGAACAATGATAGGAGAGCCTTTTGCCCACAAACTCATTTTCTCTTTCTTCTCTCTCTCCATCTCTCTCTCTCCTCCCTCTTTTCTTCCTGCCTTCCCTCCCTTTCTCTCTCTTTAAAGTACATCAGTTTTGTTCTCCACAGTTTCTCCACATAGCAGGAAACATGGCCACAGACACTTTGAGAACCTCATATACCATCGTTTCTGCCACCAGAAGACTGACTTGTTCTAACTTCCAGTTCTACAATCCCAGACAAGTACCACGGTTGGTTCTCGATAACCACACACCTCAACCCCAGTCCACGGTGGCCAGAGAGTGGACTACGTATTTAATTATTTTCTGGAGAGGCTAGAAAAGGAATAGGAGCATCCCTCAAATGAAGAGTGGAAGGAGAATAAGAGAAAAGAGGTAATGCTAGCCGGAAAAAAATTAAATATATGCAACAAAATTAATTGATGTACCACACAACAATAAATTAAAGCAAGCTACAATAGATGAATGTTTTTGCTTGTTTGTTTACAAAGCACAGGACAGCAAATGTTCACACTAATCAAGATAATACATTGCTACTTTTATGGACTATTAACGGTAATTTAGAGATATCCTTTTAAAATTCTAGTTCATAGATTATCTGGATTGTCTAATTGTTAATAACTTTATTCCACATTTGTATCATTTACTAGCATAACATAAGTGGTTCTAGTACTTATAAAGATTCATGTTGCATGAAAGAAATCAACGGTGAGCACTGGGGGGGAGGACACTGACTTCACTGCGTGTCACAGAGACGGTTTGCCACTGAAGAGTCGGCCAGCGTGGCCGTCCTGGGCGCCCTCGTCTCTGTGCGCATGTCATTTGTATGTCCAGTAGGTTGTGGGTTTCCTAGAAAAGACTCCATCACATTTTTGTCCAAGTTTTCATTTTCTTCACACTTAATTGGCTAAGGATAAAATAAGATGGTAAGCTTAAACTATAATGAAAATGTATTGTGAATCACAATTTTAAGAATCTAGCCTTCTTCCACTAATAGCATATGTGATTTCTTACCTGCAAGTTCTAGAAAATGTATCCCTGTATTTGTTGTTCAAATCCAATTATACTTTTAATGAAAAATTTTAATAAGACATTATTTACTTGATTATTGTTTTGTTGGTGTGTGTGTTTGTTTAAAGGCTTTAGAGAGACCTCAGAGATTTCCAGTGCTGGGAAAATAACAAACTAGCCCAGAATATAGTTTCATTATTTAGCCTGCATCTGAAAATCCTACAGAGGAAAATATGACCCAGGGTAAGGGACCAAAGAAAGTGTTCTAAAACATGTACTTATTTTGTCTGAAGATCAAGATATTGATAATCTGAAGAAACATGGAAGATAACGTAAACATTACTGTGTGTCTTAGTGACAGATAATCACCTAAAAATTGCAGTTGGACATTATTATCTTTAAAACAGAAGAGGAAACTTGAACCTACCCAGTACAAGGAAAGATAGGAGTAAACAAGAGTTTTAAAATTATAGTCAATAAAAATGAAATGACAGAAGAAATATTCCAATATAATATATTTGCTTTCTCTATATATATAGAAAACATAAATAACATATATATGTTAAATTCACTTATCAAAACTAGGTTCTCAGAATAGAAGAAATCTTTTAAAATAATTCCAGTAACGTGTGCTATAAAAACATACAAAAATGGTAAAAAGGATGAAAATAAAAGAATAGAAAAAGATTCACAGACCATTATGAATCATAAGAAAAGCAAGTAAAACTTTCACACGCCATCATATAAAAATAAGAGAAAGTATCATTAGGTATAAAAGAATTATATGCTAGTAAAAAATATCAAATTTAATCAAATGTAGTGATCAAGCTTATATATACATAATGATAGAGCTTCAAAAAAATTATACAGCAACTTAACAAATCCATAGGGAGAAATAAATAAATCCACATTTGTGTTTAGATTTTTAAGTACATTTCTCTTAGAAAATGAGAGATTATGAAGAAAAATATTAAATAAAATTATACTACTCTTTAAAATCACAATGAATAAAATCACATACATGTATGTTTATGTGTGAATGTATGTATGAAAACTTTACACTTAATTAACAGATCTCCAAGTATATGTTTAACATCCAAAAATTTTTTTAAAGTGATAATCTAGTCCAAAAATAAAAGTCCACGAATTCTAAAATTTTAACAAAACAGACTTTGCATTCCAACCCTATGTAATTGAATTTGAAATAAAAATTAATAGCTAAAACATAAGTACATATTTTGCAAGCTAATCAATAAATAAACATATTGAATAGGAAATATAAAAGTTACAAAACACTCAGAAATCTATTAGAAGGAAAATACTCAAAATAAATGCATAGAATGTAGCTGAAGTAACCCATAAATGCATGTTTGTAAGTTTAAGCTCATTTATCAGAATAAATGAAATAACTATAAATAAATTAATGTTCAATTTAAGAAGTCAAGGAGAGAGCAACAAAGACAGCCAGGAGAGTACTAAGAAAGGACATTATAAATATGAGCAGAAATTAATTACACATATAGTTAGAAGAGAATTAAAAAGCCAAATCTTTGGAAAAATCTATGACATGGAAAATCTTCTAGGACAGAATAAAACATAAGAGAAAAATAAAAATAACACTAATAATAAAAACAAGAACATAATATAATTAGAATTAAACTAATTAAAAAAAAATCAATATTATATATCAGTGAATTTCAAAACATACACCAGAGCAATGAACTACTAGAAGTATGATAAAATGCCAAATTTGAAAAAGTGGAAATCTTGAACAGGACAATGTTCTTAAACATATTCAAATAGTAGAAAAGCAGAAAGCACATACCGATGAATAAGAAGATATATTTTATAAAGTTACATACATATTTAAGAAAGCACAGCTAAAATATTAATAATACTGATATTAAAATTAATAGTATATTAAAATGGCTGCTATTGGAGAGAGAGAATCAGAGGAAAGACCAGGAAAACAGAAAAAGTAATGCAAGACAACAATATAATGCAGCACAGTTCAAAGAGAAACACAACAATAAAGATTCTTTGGATAAACTGATAACATGGTCCTAATTACTGAGGAAGAAAAGAAAGCAGGAATGTGATATTTTGTACAAAAGAGAACCAAGCTTCGTGTAACCAAGGGAGGAAGTTAACACCCACGACTCTACCAGCCCAGTGGACAATCTCCCAGTGACGGCAGTTCATTCAGTCCTGCATCAACAGCAGCGTTAGACGGAATGCAAAGTATCACACCTGAATGCCCTAGTAAATGCCAAAACTATAACATTATTGGTTCGTGCCATCACACAGTGAATTCATGTCTGCATCACACTGAAAACGTTTTACTTTCACCAGTTGGATTATGCAACCACTATAACTAACATAATTAATGTATAGGTTAACTCTCTTTTGAGGAATAGTTCAGAAAGAAATGTCTGCCTTTATTTGGCTGCTTGCAGTGCAAACAAGGAATACAAGTGACTAAGGAGTACAAGTGACAAGTTTTCTGCATGCACATTTTGAAACCGAAATGCAACGCAGACTCTGACTTCTTCCTCCTCCACTCCTGTGATGAGCACACGTATTACAGCTCCGCCCTGTGACTGATGTCTATGTCTACGTATATTTGTCTCTGAGTAAAAGGAATATGTAAAGATTTCCAATGAAAAGACTTACTGTTTTAAGCAAGCAGAGGAAAATGTAAATATTCTTTTATTATTTTCTACTTCTCTGTTAGTATTGGAAAAAGCCTGAGAATTATTTCAATAATTTAGTTTTTATTGAAATTAATTAAAGACAGTCTATATTTATTTTGAATGCAAGACTCTGCATCAGTGAAAATTACTGCTGAATATTCTTTTCATTTTAGCAAATTGTTCACACTCATGTATTTACCAAGTCAGAACAATTCAGCAATTACCATTCTAAATGATGAGGTGTGATACTTTACTGTTAAAAGTACTTTAGCCCATAATGCCTTCAAAATGATTGTTAAAAGAGTAATTATTATTTCAAGTCACTCATAAATATTCCTAAGATTCTCATACATCAAGTTAAATTATATATAATATTACAACTCCTATGTGCATCCGATTAAATCAACAAATCC
Organism: Micronycteris hirsuta; assembly: GCA_004026765.1. Lineage (NCBI taxonomy): Eukaryota > Metazoa > Chordata > Mammalia > Chiroptera > Phyllostomidae > Micronycteris > Micronycteris hirsuta. Next base: position 174,230 of record PVJI01001147.1, on the reverse strand, counting down.
TATTCAAGGTTTCTCAGTACTGTCTTATTTAAAGCTTCTGCTAGGAGTTATTTTGTAAACTTTCTCATGTGCTTATTTTTTGTAGTTCACATTCGTTTGGAAGGAGGAAATTGCTTTGACATGTCCCTGGTATTTTTATAACTTGGTACATGAATCAAAGTAATGCCCCACAATAGCAGAATTTTATCTCTCTCTAGAGTCAGCATGCTCTATTCCCAGATGAAAACCCTCTGTAATCCTCTGCCAACATCACCCTTAAAACACAGCAGACACGTAAAACACACACAACACAGCATATATATGGACACATTCAACCACATACTGCCTGTTCCTGCCTCAGTGTTTCCTTTTGTCGTGCCCTTTTCGTTTTCCTGGTAGAGTCCTCTCCCTTCTCTGCTTGTTATGATTTAATGATTTTACTAATAAACAAAGAAGTATGCAGGTAAGTGAAATTAAATGAGATGCATTTATGTAAAATATATCCTTCTCCCTAGGCTTAATTAGATTTTCACTTTCTATGTATCTGTGATGAGTAGACTAATGTCTCCTCCCTCCACCAAAAATCCCCTAAGCACTGAAATCTGTAAATACATCACCTTAAATGGCAAAAAGGGACTCTGTACGTTTGATTAAATGAGTAATTTTCAGGTAAAGAGGTTTTCCTGGTTTACTTTGGGATCCAATGCAAGGGTTTTTATCGCAGGAAGAAGGAGGTCGGAGTCAGAAAGACAGGTTGAAGACGCTACTCTGCAGCCTGGAAGACAATGAGACCGCCACTAACAAACGCAGGCGGCTTCCAGAAGCTGAAAGGAGAAGTAAACAGATTCCCCTCTGAAACCTCCAGAAGGAAGGCAGCCTTGCTGACGCCTTGATTTTAGGGCCCCGACCTACCTCTGGAGCTTTCAGATAAGACGTTTGTTGTTTTAAGCCAGTACGTTTGTGGCAGTTTGTTATAGCAACAATAGGAAACTCCATGAACACTTTTTATATTTGTCAAAAGTATATCTGCTTGTCCTTTTTCACCACGACATTTTCTGGAGCACTGTGCTTCCTCTACCTGGAAATGAGAGCTCGTAGCCTGTTTTCCTCAAAAGAAGGATTTACAATGTCAGCCAGGTGTTTTTCCTGCCTATTTGTTACCTTTTTTGAATTTTACATTATATCTGCAGATATAGTATGTGAATATGTTTGTGGTTTATAATTAAGAATATTTATTTATTTATTTATTTAGAAGCAGGGGAAGGGAGGGAGAAAAGGGGGGAGGGGAACATCTATGTGAGAGAGAAACATCCATGGGTTGCCTCTTATGTGGGCCCTGACCACGCACGGAACCTGCAATGCAGAGAAGTGATTCCCTGACTGGGAATCAAACCAGTGACCTTTTAGTTTTCAGGATGATGCCCAACCAACTGAGCCACTCTGGTTACAGCTCTATTTGTGTTTTTAATATAGGTCATTCAGAAAAATTTTGGAAGACTTATTAAAATGTATTATTAAAATGTAGGCATTACTTGACTAGAGAATAAGACAACATAGTCCAATCTCAACAAACTCACTTAAGAAGAAACATAAATAAGATTCTAGGTATCTTGATGAACAATGAAAATCAACACTGTTGGTTTATTAAAGAGACAATCTGAGGACAGTAAATAGGCAACTTTTAATCTAAAAAAAGCACAGAAACTATTCCTAACACTATGGGCACCATTCCCCAATATCCCTACTTATGACAACTGCTCAATTTTCACTTGTTTTTCTAATTGCTCAAGTTTTATTTTAATCTATGCTGTTCTGGTGTCTGCTGCTCTCCTCTTGCATCAGAGTTCCAGCCAGTTACCAGCCCCAAAGAGACTTCGAGGCTTCCTGGCTGAAAGCATTCCCCAGACATCAGCATGCAATGACTGGTAGCACCAGGTCACTGCCGGAGAGCCACAGGACCAGACATCTCCATGCTCCCTCTCCTCCTCCCTTTATTTTATTTTATTTTTTATTTTTTCAAGGTTTAATTTACTTATATTTTAGAGAGGGGGAAGGAGGGAGAAAGAGGGAGAGAAACACTGATATATGGTTGCCTTTAGTGCATCCATTACTGGGGACTTGTACAACCCAGGCATGTGCCCTGATGGGGAGTCCAACCAGTGACGCTTTGATTCACAGTCTGGTGCTCAATCCACTGAGCCACACCAGCCAGGACCTTTCCTCCCTTTTACTGATGACACTTAAAATATGTACTATAAAATATTAATAGAGAGCCCGGCTGGTGTAGCTCAGTGGATTGAGCGCGGGCTGGGAACCAGAGGGTCCCAGTTCGATTCCCAGTTGGGGCACATGCCTGGGTTGCGGGCCGGGTCCCCGGTGAGGACCATGTGGGAGGCAACCATACATTGTTCTTTCTCTCTCCCTTCTCCTCTCTCTGAAAATGAATAAATAAAATCTTTAAAAAATATTAATAGAGAGTAATATTCTCAATTTCATTATATCAATATAAAGCTAAAACATAGCTAATTAAAATAAGAGTACACATGCATTTACCTTTATCTGTTCCCAAAGTTTCATTAAAATAACAGTATATGGATTTTTAAAGTCATAAATGCCCTATGACAGAGATCAAGAACATATAACAGTAACATTTTAGAATCTAGAAATAAACAAAAAAACTGGTTGCTATAACTGAGAATGTTGAATACTAAACCAGTTTGGGAGAAATAAGGGCAAAAGGGAAAGTAACCAGTTCAAAACCAGCAAAAGGCTCAGGGTTCCTGAAACCATGTGCTTTGGGAAGAGGGGATGAAAGCAGATCTATAGATTTGATTGATTTTTTGGTTAATGGTTAAATTAATACATTGCTGAGGTCTGAATAAGAGATGGAAAAACAGGTGCCAGTTAGACCCACAGGTCTCATTCCCTTCTACAAATCAGGGTGAGAGATCTCTGGAGACAGTGCTGTTGAAGACAGAGCATTTGCGTCTTGTAGAATTTAAGCCATTACTACAGCCAGCACTATTTTCATTCCCAAGTTTCTTCAGATTCTCAGCTGAGAAACTCACCAAACTGATAGCCATGCTTACTCTGCCGTTTAAGTAGAAGATTGTACATGTAATTACTGACTCCAGAATCTGACCATCCAAAGCAACATTAAACAAGCAATCAAAGAGAACCAATGATACTGACATAGGGTTATCTATTAGGGTAACCCTAAAGAGTGAAGCCTGTAGTCAATAAACCTCATCTCATACTCAAAGTTTATCATTTGTTTGTTTTCATTTTTCTCTCCAGCTCTTTCTTATTTGCAGACAGCCAAAGATCATAATATTTAAAAGACAAGCTTTTATGCTTAGCATAGAGAACTAAAAGAAATATAACAAAGTAGATGCAACAAACATTATGTAGGTGGATAAAAGCATTCTGAAAGGTTTCTCATGCAAAATAAGTCCCAATAATCTTTGCAGATACATACCAGAAAGGAGATGGTGTTATGGACTAAATGTTTGGGTACCCCCAAATTCATATGTTGACACCCTAATCTCAATATGATGGTATTTGGTGGTGGGGCCTTTAGGAGGTGTTAATATCATGAAGGTAGAACCTTCAAGAATAGGCTTAGTGTACATATGTGAAGAAACCAAAAGCTATCTCTTTCTGCCATGAGAGGAAACAGTGGGAAGTCAGCCACCCGAGACCTGAAGGAGAGCTCTCACCAGAACCCCACGACCCTCATCTCCAACTTTCAGCATCTGAAGCCGTGAGAAGTAAGTTTCCATTGCTGCTTAAATCACCCAGTCCATGGCAGTTTGCTTATAGCAGCCCGAACTGAACCGACAGGTGGAGAATAACTATAGTCCGTAAGTGGGTGCTGTGCACAGTGAACCCTTCCATTGAGAAGAGGGGGAATAAGGAAAGAGTGGTGAATGCTGACAGATTCTATCTCAGCAGCTGTGGATGGTGGAAGCAGGGGATCTCTCACTCTTTCCACCATGGCGGGGTACGAGGGCAAGGCAGCCATCTGTGAACCAGGGGGAGGGCTCTTGACAGAACTTGACCTTACTGGCACCCTGATCTCAGACTTCCAAGCCCAGAATTATGAGAAATAAGAAAACCTGAAAATCATGTCAGAAACAAAAGAACTTTTATTTAATATATATATAAAAAAAAACAAGAAACTGATAACAAATAAATAATAACTGACAATAAAAGTTGCCAAGGGGCCTAAATGGATAGTTCATAGAAAAGGAACTACACTGTGAATAATGCCGCAATGAACATAGGGGAATAAATATCCTTGCAAATAATGTATTTGGGTGGTAAGCATGTAATGCAATACACAGGTGATGCATCATAGAATTTTATGCACTTGAAATCTATATATTTTTATTAATCAATGTCATCCAAATTTTTTAATTAGAAAAAAAACACATGTCTCTCAAACATTAAAATAGTCTTCATTACAATAAAATTATGTTTATAACTACACACTGGGATGCTTTCCATCATCTGTTAGTTGACAAAATTCCAAACTGACTATAACGTTTAGCTTTGGAATTCTCTATCAAAATTGCAAATTGGTATAACTTTTGACCTAGACATAGTACTTTTGAGAATTTATCTTTGCTCATGCATTGAACATATTTTATATTTATATTTGTCCATACATTAAATGGCTGATGAGCTAGGTTGTTTATTATAGCATTACTGTCAGAAAAAGACACGGGAATTATTCAAAGGTCCATCAAAAAAAAAACTCATTAAATAAATGATTATGCATTAAAAATGAATAAAGAATCATACTATCAAAAAGCATCCAAGTTTTATTAAGTGAGAAAAGCAAAGAAGGATGTGATATTCTACCTTTTGTGTGAAAAAAGGGAAAATACATTTTAAGTTACTTTTCATATAAATCACTGTAGGACTTATAAAAGTATCGATTTTGGTGGTTTCAAACTGGGTATATGTGTGAGAAGCAAAGGTTCAATGCTTTCCATGGTAACCCTTTTTATATTGTTGATTTTCCAAAATGGGTGAATATGTTAATTATTCAGGAGGATGGAAGAGAAGAGGTATCAGTAAAGAAATAATTTCTGTTGAAAAGATATGTATATACACATTCAAGACACACACTACACGCATCTTTCAAAGAAACTAATAAATTTTTTTTTCAAATTTAAAAAAAAGGAAAAGCTAAAGTGAAGAAATACAAAAGAATCAATAGGGAAAAAAAGAAAATATCATAGAAATATTTTAATATGTCATCCTAAAAGTAAAGTAAATACATTCCATATGGAAATTTCCTTAGAATGCCCAACATTGCATAAAAGTATATCCATCACAAAGCATCTTACTAAATTTCAGAACTTTGTCATAAGAATACACTTTTTGAAAGAAAGGAAAACAAAATAAAAACAGATATTATTAAAGGAATAAAAATAAGAAAGACCTTAGATTTACAAATAAAGACATCGGAAGGTAGAAAGAATTAATAAAATGTCTTTTAGTTTTTGAAGAACCTATAGTTCTTGCCAAGCCGTGCTTTCAGTCACATGTGAGGATGGAGCAGGAAGGCTTTCAGACATAAAGGTTTACAATATTGTCTCTCCCGAGCACTTACTCAGGGATCTCCTAAAATAGGTGCTCCAAGAAATTAAAAAAGCCATAATCCAATAAAGTAAAAGACATAGAATTCGGGAAATAGCTCATCTAATTTCAGAGATTATTCATAAAAGTTCTCTGAGTAAGATGGATAAGAGGCTGGTTCTCTGCAGTATTCTTAGGGAACAACCAGTTCAAACTGGCACGGTTCAGAGGCATTCCAAGAGAGAAGACACCGTCGTAGAGTGTCTGACGTATACGATTACATTACATGAGAGGAAGTGTAAACAATCAGAAGATGATCTGTGGATGAATTGGTTTTAAATATTTTTAAGATATAAGTAAACAAAATAAGGCAAATGTAAATATTAGAGGTAAAAAGTTTTTAGGGAAAATAATTATATTACATTGGCAAATTCTTGGTATCTTTAATATAGAAAAATTTACAAAAGTAGTAAAACAATTTGATCAAAATTATAAAGTAGCTATACTAAAAAAATGCAGATATGAGAGCTGCACTATTAGGAGTGAGCAGTGGTGGTAAAATAAAGCTAAACCTTGTAACTAGAGAGTTTAGAAGTAAAAGGTGCAAGTCCTACATGAATTAAATTCAAAGTGATTGCCTCTGGAGAGTATTGGTAGGATGGGGTAGGGGAAAATTACTATTTTGGTTAATAAACTTTATGGAACTTGTTGATAATTCTTTATTTGCATTTATAATTTACCTACACATAAAATTTAACAAAAATAGGGTCAGAGAAAGATTAAGGCATAATGAAATAAAGTTGACTTTTTCATTTTTCACTTGTTCAAAGATCATAAGGAAATTCAATTTTGATTTTCATATATCAGGAAATTTCTCTACTTTCAGTGATTACCATGAAAAGCTTTGTGTGGGTAGTCTAAATGACAATGAATATAGCCTTCACAGGTATATCAAGTTAAGAATGAATGGATGCACTGAAACTGGAATTTACTTCTTACTCAAATTTGTCCCAAAATGAAGTAATCATGATCACAGGAAAACTCACAGGGTCCAGCTCTCCACCGAGTTCTAATGGACTCTTCTATCGCTATGCTGCACAGAGGAATCCTCAATGGCTTTTCCGGAACCCAAGACAAACCTAACAGCACAAGTGATTCTTACCCTAAGAGCATCACTCACCCAAGGTTTACCTCCTACAACTTTTCTTTACCAGGTTAGCTACAAACCTTTATGAGCTTAGTTCCTCAATATTCAGGGGTTTGAATGTTTAAAATATTATTCTGTCTTATTTTGAAAGAAATGAAAGTAATGAGCAGCTGAATTAATATTTATTCATTTGTTCTACTACTGACTATAAAATTTATAATTAAAAAATATTGAAAGGTGCCAGTGTTCTTATCTTAAAAGCTGTGACATTTCTTTGAAACTATGCTACCTTTTCTCTCAGAAAGTGTATTGTCATAATTTTAAATAATATCTTAATTCATAATTTGACAGTCAGAAATAACCATTAATCAAAACATATAAAATTGCATTTCATAACACTACTACATAATTTAAATGTTTTTCAATGAAAAGATGTCAAACATAAGATATCTTAGAAAAAACTACATATTCATTCAGTCCTCAACCAACATATATCCCAGTGACCACAGAATGTCATTTGTAAATATATTTTTAAAAATATGTGGATTTAACTAACATTCAGCATTTATTAAATGCTTACTGAAAATGCAGTTACTCTTCTAGGGATTAGTAACACAACAGTGAACAAATCTTACGAAATCCCCAACTTCAGAGAGCTCATATGTACCACTGGAATCACTTGCTCTTATAAGAGAGTCTACATACAGGTCAATCTATTTCTCAATGGAATATAAAAACAATGAAAAGAAAAAATGAGAAAAAGGAAGGGAAAGAAAGAAAAGAATGCGATATTTCTCCATGTCAATACGATGACTTACCTTATATTGTTTTGACACTGGAGTGGTGGGGAGCACCCAAAACTTGCATTCTTCATTGACAATGTAGGTCAGAATGCGTAGGGAGAGATATGCAGGGTTCAGTTTTGGACTGTTAACTGTGAGATCCCACTTAAATCTTCCAGAGTAGATATAGAGTAGGTTGCTGACTATAAGGGTCTAGAATTCGGGAGAAGAGTTTCAGGTGGAGATAAAATGTGGAAGTCATCAGCCTATAGATGGTAAAGCATATATAGCAAGTATGATATGGATTACAACGAGATTTAAAAGTTTCAAACATCAGTGATTTCTCAATCCCTCTTTTCTCCCCCTTTTTGTCCTCTTCCATCTTCATCTTGCTTTTTTAAAAGTGTCACAAAAGAAAGACATAAATTGTAAATATGCTTTTTCTTGTTTCTCTATGTTTTTTATGGCAGTTTAATAAACAAGGACTCATTCCTTCCCATAGTTCTGTTACAGGAGAAACTCAATTCTTCTTGCCAATGCAGTAAAGAATTACAGATCAGCAAGTCTATGAGTGCTCAAGCAGGGTTTATTACTGATCTGTGCTCCTGAGAATGGGCCTTGCCGAGGTGAGGGTGAAAGGCATAGGCTCAGGGCATGACAAGGTAAGGGAGGCAGGAGGCAAGGAAAAGGGTGGCAATGGTCGGGGTGGCGAGAGCATCAGGTCCTTTGTTCTGAGGGTTTATATAGTTGGTGGGACAGGGGTGAAGAAGTTACATACTGATTGGTGGCTAAAGGTGGTGTCAGCTTTCCTGGGGGGATGTGACTACCCAAACTTAGGTATGTGGGGGTCTGTTAGCCTGAATCCTCATCTTGCTCCAAACTCCACTTGTTCCTCTTGTTGTAAAACAGGTACATACACAGGAAGCAGATAATTAAAGTTGAGGCATTACCCAAAGTTATTTATGGACCTTTTCTGTAAGCATTAGGGACTCCCTCACAAAATAGATAGTGACCAGAGGCAGATGATTAACCAAAGTTGTTTTATGGGCTTCTTTGGATACTGTGGACTCCCTCCTCTTCCCCCTTTCAGGCCCTGGTATGAAAACACAGTTCAAATGCTTTCTTTTCCAGATAGTGGAAACAATACATAGAATTTCAAGGACTTCCCTCCTCCTATTCTAACACAGTGTTTCTTGTGATGTTGGAACATCTGGCAATATTATGGGACCAGGCTCAAGACTGCTGAGTTAGTGGGTAAGACATGCTTCCCTTCTCCTCCCTGCCTTGGTTTACTATCAATCCTACCTAACAGTTCTATCTTCAATGCTCCTACAATGAGCTTTGGAAATACTGCTGACATGTTCCACTCACCTTACTTGCAGCTCCATTTGAGATTTTGGCTATTACCAGTTCTATCCTCTGTTTTTATCTCTGTACCAAAACTCAAACAGAGACACACATTTTTATCCTTCTCCAGAGAATGCCCACTCTAAGGGTATAAAGTTGGCCAGCCACAATGGCAGGACCAGGTTTGAGGATCACGCGGAGAGATGACTTAGATGAGACTCATTACCTTCACTTTGTGAAAAGCAATTCAAAATGCCTCCCGTTTAGGGCACAGAGAGAGCACAGGCAGTCCTCCAGTGCCTCTCATTGTTCCTCCAGTGTGCACACCAGTAATTGTATGGTGTCAGAGTGTGTGGCCTGGAAGGAGGAATTGACCAGGTCAGAAAAACCCAGAAACTTTATGCTACTTTAATAAACTAGGGTGCTGGAGCATGTCAGCATAGGAGAAAATTCTTGTCTAATCACAGTTGCATATTTCTTTACTCTAGTTCTTACTGGAGCGTTGTATCTATTTGTAATTTCAGTACAATGATTTTGGCCATGGCCTACTATGGCACGGAGAGCCATTTTCATTTTACTGAAGGTTTTCTAGAGGAAACCATGGAGAAATATTACCATTCACACATACACAGTCTCACTCAGAGTCTCTATTCTGAAGTCCCTGCTGTCATTTATCTCATAACTTCCCCTCCCACCCCGCTGGTATTTTTTCTCATTTGTCATGCAGAATAGTTTAGGCTGTGTACCACATCCATCAGAACATTCAGAGAAGAGCTATTTGCCTCTGGCTATCACCTGGGTGGGGACAGGAGGAGGTGGGGCAGATTGCAGATAGAAAGAGACTTTGCTTGTGGCCAGGGACAGGTGATGCAGTGTGTAGATGATGTTTTGTTGAATTGCACACTTAAATCCTGTATGGTTTTGTGAACCAATGTCACCCCAATACATCCACTTGAGAAAGAAAAGAGCCCTTTGGAATATACCATCATGAGAAAGACATCTGAGACTATAAATGGCAGAGAATATTTCCTGTCATTCAGTTGTTAAAGGAAAACACTGAGAACCGATAGTGTGTATTTGTGGAGAAGTCTCTGGCCTTCAAGAGTATACCTGTAAGAACCTTGCTTTAAGAGTGACGCTGTAAGAATCCAGTGTCTTTAAAATTTTCAAACATTCATTTAATGTATTGAAACATTTATTGAAAAACTTTCCAGAGATTGTAGAGATTCAGCACCTTACAACGTATGAAAAAGTTAAGCCATAATTAGAATTTTGCATTTACATTTGTACTTCAAAGAATCATTACTCCTTTACTAATATTATGAACAGTTTATGAATATAATTTATCTCCATTGCCCTTCTCTTAGTCTGTTTCTGTTGATATATGACACGCTCCAAATTGCACAGAAGTTATTAGAGTGAGCAATTTCTAATTATTTCCTCTGATTAAAGTTCAGACATGTCAAGGAACCTGGTCCCACATGTTGCTGTTTGATGGGAGAAACTATGCTTATAATTCATCTCTGCCATTTAAAAATATATGAATGTCTGTGGACTGTTTTAATATTTTGCATTTCTTATTTTTTCTGGCTTATTGATGGATCAATTACCATTACCAACATAACTTAGAAAAAAATACCACTCTAATGAATAGGCATATCATATGCTCAATTTAGCACAAGGGTGAACACAGTTAAGCATCTGTCAGCAAAGTTTATAATCGATGCAAATCTGCATATTGGGCTTTCCACTCATACTTCTAGTGAGGGGTTTCTACAAAGAAAGATATTAATTCTCCAAGGCACTGTTTTCCAACTATATACTCACACAAAGAAGAATTTGATGGCGAACTCAATTTTAATCATACTGAGAGTTTTAAAATTTTATTTTAAATATTAATAACCCATTATAATCTATCTAGAGGAGAAAGACAACCATGGAGGGAAAAAAAGGTTAATATAGTTTCTCCTAAACTATTACAAAATGATAGTTTTGAATTTGAAATCAGTTGAACTAAACTTAAACTTTCAATTCTGCCTCTCCTCAGGTAGATAACCTTGAGGGAGTTGCTGAGTTTATCAGAGACTGTTTTTTCAGAGATTGTTTGGCGAGAATGTCACCAATCCTGAAGTGGTACTGTCTTTCGGTACTGTCAAGTTAAATACTGTCTGTGGCTATTTGTAAACTGAAAATCACTGTAGAAGTGATAGAAATTATATTTTAACTGTAATAAAAATATGTTAATTTTCTGTGTTTGGCAGCACATTGACAAGAAGACATGATGGAGTTCAACGGTCTAAAGAGAAACTAAACACTCAAAGTCCCTCGAGCACTAACCTATATTGTTATGAAAATGATTCAGAAAATCAGAGCAAGTATTAAGAAATAAGCCTTAAGTAAACAGCTTCTGTCATAAATACAATAGTTTGTAATAAATATTTAGTGATGTTTAAGATTCCATCAAATTATGAGCAACTCAAATGCATTCAATTCAAAAATATTAACTGAACAAGATCAAGTGCACTGTGCTCAGTTCTGAGGGCTGCAAACTTGAATGGAACACCCCATCTTTATTTTGGTATACATGCTGGTACTAGACTCTAAACAATAAAAATGGTGGACACAAAATGAAGTAAAAACCACATATTAATTTGAAAACACTGATGATAACAGATTTTCCCTTTGTTTACTTCATTTTATATATAGCTGCAATGAAGACAGATATAAGTGCATGTTCAGCCCAAAGAGGAAAGAGAAAATAATATAGGGGAATCATACGGACAGAATTATTTTTATTAAAGCTATGTCTTCTTTGTGAAGCCATTATCCTTATTAAAATTATTTTGCTTTTTACTTTCAGACAGAATTTATAATCTCAGAGTAAAAATCATTTATTTCTTAAAGTTGTAATCATTATTTAGTGTTAAGTATTTGGTACGCCGAAGACAACCGAAATGAGAGTGAAGTTCAAAGTGATATGTCTGTGCGGAGTTTAGGAATGAGATTTGTTCAGAGTGCGCGAGTAAGGATTAATGATCATTTCTATCAAGACAGAGTTAAATTGTGTTCTGATGGTATACTCAAGAGGAGACTGGTTTAAGGAGGAGGTAAAATGGAAAATTTAATTTGCTTGTTTAATGTGTAATGTTTGGGCATCTATTATTTACCAGTCTGCAATCTAGACATGAATACACAGTGACAGACCAGACAAAGAATATGTACTTATGGAACTTATATACTGTTGAGGTAGACAGATAATTGAGCAATATCACAAACGATAATAATAATAACAGAAGAAAATTCCTCTGGAGGAGGAATTCCTGAGAGATACAAAGACAAGAAAAGGACAGTAAGAACAGAGTCTCCTATGCGATTTAGATTGGATAACCAGGCATGGTTTCTTCAAGGAGGACAGCAGATGGAGAGCTGCAAAGCAAGCTTAGTGCTCAAGAAACAACCAACTCCAGTGGGGCTGGGCGTATGTGAACCGGGAGAACTCTCAGGAGACCAGGACACAAGATCGTCATGGTTCAGGCCATAGAAGATCTTTCAGGCCATGAAGAAGACTTCCAATTATGGTGAATGTTATATGGACATCTTTGGAAGGATTTGAGTTATATGTGCTCTGATAAACATTTTAAAACTGGATGGAGAATAGACATGAAGATGTGGATTATGGGCAGGGTGGGGCAGTGAGTGGAAGGAATGAGGTCAAGCAAGAGACATCATAGTGGTCACCATAAACATGATGTAACAGGGTGCAGCCAAGAAGTGGGCCCAAATAGGGATTTGTAATGGGGTCCAGAATTCAAGGTGTCCAGGGAATATTAGAAAACTATATATAGTATGTCCTCACCCCCACAAGTCTGAACTGGTGGGGGATGGGAGCATGGCCATTGAGAGCTGTTTTGTATAGCAGCAGCTTTGCAGCTAACCTCTGGCATGGTCATTTAGCATATCTATAACCTTTAACTGGTTTCATAGATATGTTAAATAGCTGTGGCCATGCTTTGAGCCAGGAGGATGGAAGGACTGGGACACACAAGATATAACTGGGAAAGGAGGAACACACTGCTTTTAGCGAGAGGGGAGAACGCCGCAGCTTTGGGGCTCCCTTTGCCACACAGCTTAGGAAGCTGGGAAGCAAAATGTCGCATCTTAGGAAGCTGGGAAGCAAAATGTAGAAGCGATGCAGAGCTCTCTCTTAGCAGTTCAGAAAAATGCAGGAGAGACGCTGTAGGAAGGGGTCTGGACCACAAGGCTTTGGAGGAGTGGACCCCTCAGTCTGAGAGATAGAGAGAGAGGACCATGTGGCTTTGGGTGGCTCCCTTTGCTGCACAGCCTAGGAAGTAGGAGAGACTTTGCCTGAAAGAAAAGGGGTGAAAGGACTCTTGCTGGTGGGCCATGAGAAGGTGCCACATGGCTTTGGATTAACTGGAGATCGTAGTGGCGACACAGCGGATGGTGTTGGAACCGAGAGTCTGCTGAATCATGGACTTCTACTTCTTTCCCTGAGATACGGTACCCTAGACTGGGCAGTGGGGAGAAGGAAGGACTGTGTGCATTTGTGGGTATTCTAGAGAATGGGTATTCCAAAGAACTTTAGTGTTTTAAAGGAGACATTAAGTCATTACTCCAAGCCTGTATAACTTGTAAATAAATAATTCCTTTCCTTTTCACCAGTCTCTGGCATTGAGAGACATCTTTCCATTGGTGGCTAGCATAACGAACCTGGTGTGGGGTTGGGATATCGTTGGGTGTCCCCAGCCTGGCCCTGTTCTATAACAATGACAGCCACTTGAAAAGAGTAGCAGTGATGGAGCAAAGAGAAGTTCCTAGATTCTGGGTGTATTTCAGAGTATTTTAGCAAAACAATGACAAACAAGCAGGGGGAAGTGAGTGAGTCTGGAGACACAGATCAGGAATTCTTTTTCAGACATATTAAAATTTATCTGCCATGATAACTAGGCAATCATATAGAAGAGTCTAGATTCAAGGGAGAATTTGGGGTTGGTGACATTAATTTGGTGAGCATAAGACTAGAGAGAAGCTGTGGGACTAGACAAAATTACCCGAAGTATGAGTGTGGATGAAGAAGAGAAGACGCACAATGAGTGAGCCCTGGAAAACACTGAGGGTTAAATATCAGAAAGAAGAGGAAGAGCTAATGGAAGCGACTGGGAAGGAGCACTGTGTGTGCAGGGCGGGAGGAGACAGAGATCTGGTAGAGAATACATGCATGCGCTTTGGGAAGTCGGCTCCCACTATCCCATTGAGGGTTGGATACGGAGTATTAATGCTGGAGAAAGATGTGAGTACATTCTGTCTTCTAGCTAAAGTTGAAATAAATACAGTCGCATCAAGGATAAAGCAGAAAAATATGTACAGAGAAATTGACAATGTAGAGATTCAACTAAACCACCCACTTATCTTAGATTTTGTTCAGTCCCACGTATGATTTAGGGTATGCTGAGACTCTGACCAGTGGCCATCGGATTCTCAGTGGTTCCATTCAAAACAAAGGGGTTATTTTTAAAGGCTCTATGAAGAAAAACTTTAGTTTGGGGTCTTTGGTGTGTCTCTATTTTTCAGATGCTAATCAGGGTGAGAAAATTCTGATAATATTTCTCTTTCTTGTAAACAATTCCCTATAAAAAATTACCTTCTGCTTTTTCTCAGTAGACGATGGCAGTCATTGTCAGAGGAAATGAAGACAAACAAAACTTCGCTGCCGTGCCTGAGGCTGTGTGAGAGAATTCCCACAAAAGCTGTTTGCTAAAGGCAATGTTTTATAGTTTTAATTACAATCCTGTTAGAAAATCATGGAATGTATATACAAATTCATTTAACTCATTTGTTTTTCACCCTTAGGTGCAATATTGCACAGAATGCAGCTGAAATCTGAAACCGAGATTTACTTCCCAGCCGCGTTCGTTTTGCCCTAGTTAAGCGGACGTCCTTCAAGCAGCCCGTCATTGTGTAGCCTATGCGGGCAAGCCAGAGTTTTAATTTCATTACATAGCACACATTTTATGGCTCCAAATGCCTTTTGGCCACCGTTTATTATTGAAGAACTTAGTAATAATTGTAAAATATGACCTCCTGATTACTGGGTATTTTGTTTATGTAAGTAATATACTAACTACCACCTCCATAAAAATTATCACCAGTGAACAGAAAACAAGTAGACAAGAAAGCTCTCACAATGTACTCCTTTATCATCAAGTGAAGTCTACTCAACCCTGAGAAGTAAGTATCCCTTATTGTGACCTGCAGCAAAAGAAAGTAAATAAAGCATTTCATAATGGATATGATGAAGTCTAATTATAAAAATAGATTGATGAATATAGTTTTCCATCTCTGATTTCCATATCTCTTTGAAAACTATAAATCATCCTTATATATTGGATTCCTTATTGTTCAGATTTCAAGTGAAGGTGAATAGCTGCAAGGATATGAATGCATCAATGGAAAATTACCTTTGGGGTGTAGGGGGTCAAATGTCACAGAGGGAATGGTGATTACTCTCAACTGACTGCCTGAGTGAGCCTTGCAGTGTTCGTTCTGTTCCACATGCTTTCCATTCTTGCAACTGTAAGAAAGTCATGGTTCAGCTAAAGTCAAACTCTTCTGGGAGAAGGAATCTGACTGGCTATATCTCAAAGAGGTGCCCATCTTCAAACCAAGCAGCCTACACTTTGTTGGATTCTATAATTTGCTTTGAGGAGATGGATGAGGTTGTCTGGTGAGATTATTTTAAAATGCTTTACCAAATTTCGAGGTAAGACATAGAAAACAAAAGCTCTCTGCATTTATTTAGAAAGGGATTTCATAAAAGGGAGTAAGTGCCTACAAAATCCTTGGAAGAGTTGGAGGAATGCAGTTCATTCTGGAACTTCAGGAATGACTCCTAAACCCTGAGAAGTTCCAGCCAAGGTAGCTTCTACCACTGAAGGCACCACTATTGAGATGCAGATCATATTACCATGGTTATACTCCAGACGTGAGGAATCCATTATGCGATACACACAATACCAGTTCCTGGATCCTGGAACATGGTAACAGCCTCTTCATACACAGAAAGGTGGAGAAGAGAAACTGCAAGGCTGATGCAGAACAATTTCACATTGCCATGACCTTGGCTATGAGCAGAAAACTCTCAAAATGTCAACCAAATAGTTTAATTCTCACTTGGGTTTTTGCCAGTCCCTTGGGGTTGATCTTTTTGGTGGGAATCAACTAGCATCCAGGATGTTAGCTACAAAGGAATATATAAAATGTAACTTTTAGTTTCCAATATCTGCATTAGACAGACATGCTAGGAGACTGATGAAATGGAAGGGCAGCAAATCAATCTGCAGTACATATCACAAATGTAATTTAAAACAAACATTATTACTTTTAAATAAATATGATAAAATCCTCAAAAAAATATTGGAAAACTGCAGAGGGAGCATACCTTAACATAATAAAGGTTACATATGAGAAACCTTCAGCCAACATCATACTCAATGCACAAAAACTAAAAGCTTTCCCACTAAGATTAGGAACAAGACAAGGGTGTCTGCTTTCACCACTTCCATTCAACATAGTATTGGAAGTCTTAGCTCCAGTGATCAGATAAGATAAAGAAATAAAAAGCATCCAAATTGGAAAGGAGGAAGTAAAGTTTGCAAGATGACATGATAGTATACATAGAAAACCCTATGGGCTTCACCAAAAAACTACTTGACCTAATAAGTGAATTTGGCAAAAGAGTGGTATACAAAGTGGTAATACAATATTCAGAAATCAAAAGCATTTTTGAGCTCCAACAATGAAATATCAGAAACAGAAATTAGGAAAAATATCCCATTTGAAATAGCAACAAGAAAAATAAAGTACATAGGAATAAGCCTAACCAAGGAAATAAAAGATCTGTTCTTCAAAAACTACACAACACTAAAGAAAGAAACTAAGGAAGAAACAAAAAATTGGAAGCATATACCATGTTCACGTATTGGAAGAATTAATATCATCAAAATGTCCATACTAAATAAAGCAATTTAGAGATTCAACACAATCCCTATGAAAATACCAATGACATACAGATATAAGAAAACATCTCAAAAATTTATATGGAACCATAAGCAACCCTGAACAGCCTCAGCTTGAGAATTTTGAGAAAGAGAAACAAAGTAGGAGGGATCACAATACCTGATATCAAACTGTATTACAAGGCCACTGTAATCAAAACAGTCTGGTACTGGCATAAGAACAGACACATAGGTCAATGGAACAGAGTAAAAATAGCTTCTTCAACAAATGGTGTTGGGAGATCCAGACAGCTACATGCAAAGAAATGAAACTCGACCGCCATCTTACACTATACACAAAAATAAACTCAACATGGATTAAAGACTTAAATATAAATTGTGACACAATTAAAGTCTCAGAGGAGAACATAGGGAGGAAAATCTGATATTCCACACAGTGATGTTTTCATTGATATGTCCCCTAGAGCAAGGGAAAGAATAAACAAATGGAACTACATCAAATTAAAAAGTCTCTGTATTACTAAAGAAAACATCAGCAAAATGAAAAGGGAACCAACTGTATGGGCACATATATTTGCTAATGATAGCTCGAACCAGGGATGATCTCCAAAATATATAACACACTCATACAACTCAATGCCAAGAAGACAAAAAATCCAATTAAAAAATAGGCAAAGGACCTGAGCAGACACTTCTCCAAGGAGGACATACAGAGGGCCCAGAGATACATGAAAAGATGCTCAACATCACTAGCCATCAGAGAGATGCAAATTCAAACCACAATGAGATACCACTCTACACCAGTCAGAATGGCCATCATGACCAAATCAACAAACAACAAGCGCTGGCGAGGTTGTGGAGAAAAAGGGAACCTAGTGCACTGTTGGTGGGAATGCAGACAGGTGCAGCCACTGTGGAAAACAGTATGGAATTTCCTCAGAAAACTAAAAATGGAAATGTCATTTGCCCTAGCAATGCCACTGCTGGGATTATAACCTAACAATCCTGAAACATCAATTCTAAAGAACCTATGCACCCCAATGTTCATAACAGCACAATTTACAATACCCAAGTGCTAGAAACAGCCTAAGTGTCCATCAGTAAATGAGTGGATCAAAAAACTATGGTACATTTACACAGTGGAATACTATATAGCAGAAAGAAAGAAGGAGCTCCTACCCTTCCCAACAGCATGAATGGAACTGGAGAGCATTATGCTAAGTGAGATAAGCCAGGCAGTGAAAGAGAAATACCCAATGATCTCACCTATTAGTGGAACCTAATCAACAAAACAAACAAGTGAGCAAAATAAACCAGAGGCATGGAAATAAAGGACAAACTGACAGGGATCAGAGGTAAGGAGGGAGGGGGGTAATGATGGGGGAAGGAGAATGGTCAAGTCAAGGAACTTGTATAAAGGACCCACAGACAAAGCCAATGTGGAGGGGGAAGGACTGAGTGTGGAAGGTGGGTGGTGAGTGGAGGAGGGGAGAGTAATGGGGGGAAACTATAACTGAACAACAATAAAAAAGGGGAAAAAAACCCTGTAAAAACCAAAGTCAATAATGATAATAGTTGGCTATGATCCCCTTTTCTAGGATATGTATTTTGTAATAGACCATAAATTATAAAGTAAGTATTTAAAAAATAAATATGGAACAAAAATGCTTTTAATTTTAGATTATGTGAACTCATGTTGAAAATCTTTGCCAAAACTTTCCATACCCTCATCCTTCTCTAAAGTTTACCAGAAATTTGTTCCATAGATCAGTTATGGAGTAAAATAACATGACATATTGTATCTCCTCTTACTCCTAAATTTTTGATAAATGCTATGCATGCTACACTGGTGAGTTATTTCCACACAATTCAAAATAAGCATAAAGACAAGCCATTCAGTCACACATGTTCCAATTTCAATGGTGGACACAGCATAAGCTATGGAAAGTGATTTTTATTTTGAATCAGTTAATGGATTTCTTTTGGGTACTTCTAGGAACAGCAATTAATCTGATTTTCCTAGGCAATTTTCTTTCATGCCATGCTATCTATTAAACTTATTTTTAGCTTTTTTTAATCTAGAAATATGAACTAAATTTCCTTTGAAATAATATTATGAACTGACATATAAAATGACTTTTATTAATTCACTTAATTTCCTTAAGTAACAGTATCAAGGTCTTGAGTTTTACTAATATTTTCCGGTATTTTTATATGTATGTAAATAAAAATTTTATTTCATTCAAATTATCAACTAATTACCTGAATGTAATTCTGAATATGTCACTGACAAAGATACCCTAATCCTTAAATGTAGGCAACGATCTCTAGGAGCTAACAAGAAGGCAAATATACTATTGTTCTAATTGTTTTATAAACTTATCATTATTGAGATGCATAAAACAATAGTATATTTACCATTCTTCTTTCTTTATTTAAAACAATATATTTGAATAACAGAACCTAATGCAACTTGTCCCACCTTCTTATTAAAACTATTATGTTAAGTTCTGACAGAGTTTGAAGGGATTTTTTCCTCTACAGAGTCAGTGAACTTGGCCTTAGATGAGCATGTACAGTGAATATATGTGTTTTAAAAATCTGTTTTGATTCATTTTGATTTTGCCTCCTCACTTTTTATCTACTTTCTGTGATGGTGAAGGCCTACTCTACATCCCTACATTATGAGACCTGGCAAGCAACATCCTCAGCCATAACTAATGACTGATGCTCGCATGTCCAGCCTCTCCTTGTGCACCTCTGCAGACTGAGTCACGGAAAAGTGATCTGTGCTAGGCCAGCCTCGTCCGACCCCTCAGGACTCTGATTTTGCATCTAATGATGCCAAGAAGCATGGAGAGAGGAGACTTCAGGGTGGCAGGGGCAGAGGCATGCGCAGTGTCCACTGGCCAGGGCACAGTCGGAGGAGGGCTGGGGTGTTATGCAGAGTCCACAGCTGCTACAGCTCTTCAGTCTGGTGTCCTGTGGCCATGGCAGTCCCAGGACCCCCAGCCTGGATCTGGGGCTTGATTTGAGCCGTTTTGGACCACCTGGACTTTTCCCCATTTTCTGTGCTTTATCTATCTCCAAGCTTTCATAGGGATTCTGTGACTGGTCTGTATCCTCAATAAATTGCTACTTTTTTTTTATTCAGAATGGTTTGTTTTGGTTGTTTTGTTTTTCATTGTTCTTGCAACTAACCATCCTGACTAGTACAGAGATAGATATCACAGTAGTACACACAATTCTGAAAAATAAGGAGAATTGTGATTTGTGACTATATTGATTTCCTAGGGATGCTATAACAAATGACCACAGACTGGGTGGATTAAAACAATGTAAATTTACTCTCTTATGGATCTGGAAGCCAGAAGGCTGAAATCAAGGTGTTGGCAGAGTCACACTCATGATGGGATGAGGTAGCTGCTTTTACGGTACTGAATATCTTAAGAAAAAAGAACAGGAAGTTAAAATCTCCACACTACTATACTTTGGGTTCAGGGTACAGACAAAAACCTTAAGACTATAATTATGATTAAGAAGTGCCAAACTTTTACTGTTGAAGGATAGGTGTATCTAGAAATTAAAAAAACAGCCAGTTTTTCTACAATTCTACAGTTTGACGAAGTTTGAAAACAAATGAACTCACAGTTGTCTTGAGAATTCTATGTGAAGACTGTGGCACGGGTGGGGAGGAGGAAACCAGAATTGGTATAAGTTTGTGTATAAGCGGAATTCGGAGTATGCAGTGCACCCTATACACAGAAACCCAACCAGCCAAAGCAGCCCTGCCTCTTGTTTCCTCTGCGTGTATTCCCTCAGGCAGAATGGGCTGTGATAGAAATCATTGCTCTTGCATCTTTAGTCTTTTATGGTGGTACTTATCTCTTTGACTTTGCTAGTGATACAGGACTGCCTTTTGAAAATCATCACCCGAGGGTATATTAGAGAAAAATGCATCAATGTGAGAGAGAAACGTTGATTGCTTGCCTCACATATGCAGTCTGCACCCTGACCGGGACTGAATGGT
This sequence comes from Micronycteris hirsuta, assembly GCA_004026765.1. Taxonomy (NCBI): domain Eukaryota; kingdom Metazoa; phylum Chordata; class Mammalia; order Chiroptera; family Phyllostomidae; genus Micronycteris; species Micronycteris hirsuta. The sequence goes on along the minus strand of PVJI01001147.1, from coordinate 153,320 downwards.
TTCCTTTTGGTGCATAAGACAGTGTTCCAACCAGCTGAGCACTCGCCCAGGGCCAGTACTGCTTTTTATTGACTCTTTTCTTAGTGAGCTTAAACGATAGTAGTGTGGCTCCGCCTTCTGTAATAACTCTTATTGAAGATCCTGCCAATTGCTTAAGTTATTTCCAGAAGTCACACACTCTGGAACTAGGGGAGCCCAACACAGGTGCCCTACTGGGTACACAGTGAGGGTGACATACGTCAAAACTGAAGTTTTTATTTGATCCTCAACAACATCTTTGTTTGTTTTCCCAATGAGTACCAGCTCAGAGTCGGTGTGCAATGTTAAATTTGACGGAATCTTTTAGAAAAGATCAGGAGGTATAGTTTTAGCATTTATTGTGATTTCTTTACAGGATCTTTCCTCATGAATACTTGAGATCCTCTTAATTCGAGGATACCGGGTCCATTAAGGGTTTCAGTTCTGGAAATTCGATGAGAATGAATGACTCTCCACTGAAATGGCTCACTCCACACTTGTGCATATTGCATTTGGAGATTTGTTTGAGCTGTGTAAACCAAGTCTGCACCGAATGCACATTCTGTACTAGTGGTAGGAGCAAGGAGCTTGCCATAAAGATCACTGGGGTTGCATGATGTTGGTAATCATGATGTGCTGCTCTCTGCAGTGGTTACCTTGGAAATCTCTCCTAGCATTTATGCCACTCCTTTGACTTGAAGACGTCCTCTGGCTGAAAGAGGAGTTAAACCAAGAAGAAGGAAACTAGGGGACCTCCAACATATGGAGAATGCAACACCAGGAAGAGACATGAAGGAAACCAACAGGATGGAGGTGTGTGCAGCCACCAGTATGATGCTGCCCAGTGGGCCAGATGGTCAGTGTGGAACTGATGGAGGTGAGACTCCAGGAGGGATAGTTAAGAAAAAGATGAAATTGGTAGTGTAGAAGATCTTCAAAAATGTACTAGAGGGAGACATAATTGGAAAGCCAATTTTGATAGATACATTAAAATAGTTGAACAATTTAAAAACAGGCATAATAAAAACTAAATTTCGAACTCCCAAAATAAGAATGTGGAAAAAGACAATAAAATTGTCTTGCACAGAATGAATGCTAAAAACAGTTTGAGGTTGTTGGTGCTGCTGTTTTTGTTTTTGCTGTATTACATTACTCAGCTATTAATATTTTCATGTCATAATAACAACTGAAGGAACAGTGATATAAACAAAACTAATAATGTAACTGCATGGAAGAATGGGGAAGCAAATTCACGTGGCAGGCTAGGAGTGGGAGAGCTGGACCAATACTCTCCTTCGTAGGAAGTTAAAATAGAAAGATATAAATAAGATACGGTACATAAGCTAAGGAGGATGCAAATGCCAAAGAAATCAGCTAAGCAAGTGCAATGAAAGGGGTGCAAAGGAAGAGCTGCTGAAAGCTGGCTACAAGGAGGATGGGAAAGAGACTACTGTTTTTTGTAAAGTACCTTGCACAGATATCAGGTTTTGTGTATATATACTTTTTAATAAAAATTAACATTAAAATCATTAGTAATATGGTTAAAAGTATAAGCTATGACAATCAGACTTGCCTACCCCAAACTGGCATCCTCTGGGTCCCATCCGTCTCACCTACAGAGGCTCACAGATACGTGAGCGGTGTTGGTCTTAGAGACATTCCATTTCCATCTCTGTGACCAAGTGGCATGTCTCCTGTGTGACGGGATCTTTCTTTAGTTAGGTGAGTACATTAATCATGTTACAGCAAAGCTTGCTGGTGAGGAAAGTTCCCTGTCTCTAAAGAGTAGTTTTTTACGAGTTCATGCTCTCAGCCCCCAGTATGATGATTATCATCCTTTCATCTTTTTCATTTTATTTACTTAATTTCTACTTCCTGAAGTATGTTTCCCTCTATCCCTGCAACATAGAAACAGTTGCCAACCTTGATTCAAAGAGAATGTCCTTACTCATCATTATAACTTTTTTCTTAGCAGCCTGTTTTAAACACATTAATTCACCCTTAAAGAACTACCGGTAAATACTTAGGTTTTTTGTGCCTGAGTTATATTCTTTTATATATTTATTTATTTTTTATTGTCTATGCCATTACAGTTTTCCTAATTTTCCCCCTTTGCCCACCTCGCCCCAGCCCATCCCCCGTTCCCACAGCCAATCCCCACATCGTTGTTCATGTCAGTAGGCCCTGCGTATATGGTTTTTGACTGACCCCTTCACCTTCTTTAAACCAGTCCCCGTCTCTTCCTCCTCCTCCCCTCTTACAGCTGCCAGTCTGTTCCATGTTTCTGTGCCTCTGATTCTGTCTCGCTCGTTAGTTTATTTTGTTCATGAGACTCCATGTAAAAGTGAGATCATATATCTATATATTCTTTGGAGGCATGCGTAGTTCATTTTACTTTAATGTCTTTTTATTCTTCTCAACTATATTTTATGTGAATGCAGGGACTTAGCATCTGTATATTTAGGACATTTAACAATGCAAATTCACATGCTCTATTCAGAGAAGTTAATTAATTGACAATTAAAATATGTTTAGGGTTGTCTGCTAAAGGCTTAATATATTAAATGACCAGCAAACAGTATTAAATAACTTTGAGATTTATTTTCCACGAATATCATTCTCCTTCTACCATAAAGAGTGTAAAAATTATTAGCTTAGGAGCTCTGATGAAATGCAATTCTTTAAAAATTAAATCAACTTTCAAAATTATGTTGGTAAAAAAAATTGACCTTTGAGCTCAATTCATTTTTAACCTTATCCCAAGGACAGTCATATGAACGTATGGTAAGATGGATCCTGTATTTCTTGATAGGTCTGTCATGTCTGAAGGTGCAAACAGGAAAAAGCTTACACAAATCAATGATTTCACCCATCATGGAATTGGATATAGCATATCTCTTTTCAGCACTAATGCTCACACTGTAAAATTCCTTAGCAAATGTTGACCAAATCTATTAGCAGTGGTTCAATCTATGAAGAGACTTTAAGATCAACATGAGTATAATATTTGTCCCCAAATATAGATATGTGTTTTCACTGAGATATTGGAAAGCTTTAAGCCTACACAAAGCATATGCTCACTGGACAACATCTATTTTCATCAATAAAAACCTTTTTTCCATGAAAATAAGGCATCACTTATATCCTCTTCATCAATAAATAAAAGTATATATTTAACATTTTTATTAATTTCAAAAACCAGCAGTATATATAATTTTTGATTGGAAGTATGCTTTGGATTTAGTGATGACCTTACATCTTCCAAAGTAAATTGAAAGAGGTCACTGTGCTTCTGGTTCCGGATGAACCCAGGGTCAGCTGTGTTTCTCTCACTGTGGAGGCTCTGTATTGGATAAGTGGGACTCTGCTTGTCCAGATCAATTCTTTTCAAGATTTAAAGCCCCTGTCTCCCAAGAAATGTTTTGGACACTTACATTAAATGCATTTCATCAGAAAGTCATAGGCCTGGATGAAATATGAATATCTAAGAAATATTCCAAAGAATTCTGACCTCAATTATCTGCAGACCACAAGCCTTACTCTAGACTTTTTTTATTAACAACAACAACAAAGTTATAGTAACCCTAATTACTCTTGATTCCCTTTAAGCTTAAAGTAAACTCAACCTGAGCTTCTGTTAAGCCAATTATCTCAGTCCTGTATTTCTACAATTGATATTTTTATTGTAAATTTAGAATTTATTTTTTGCTGTCAATATTCTTGTTAATTTAAGTACAAGTTGAGGCTGTTTGGTAAGACCATTGAACCTTGATTGAGTCACCTAAAACATTTGCTTTCTTTCCCAGCTCTGTGTCACTTACAAATTTCATGAATGTCTCTTCATCCAAGTCACTGGTGAAAACATGTAAAGCTAAATAGAAAACCTTATAATATACCACAAGATACTTACCCCCAAAATGATGATCATTTATCAAATGGCATATTTGGGCATATATGTGCATTTATTGAACTGCTCTATCACTTAACACATATTTCTCTATCTTATCTACAAACATGTCCTAGCGAAGGGAATTTACCTCATGCTTTACTGTAACTCTGATGAACTATGCCAATAATTTATCTCTACTCTCACAGAACTAACAGAGACAGCTCTGGTAGGGAAAGCAATGAACATTACTGAGCATTTGAGCCTTCAAAATGCATCATCTCATTTATAATGACTTTTGGAGATGAGCTTTTTATCCCCTACCTTTAAGGACACAAAGACTTAGCAAAGTCATATAGGTATACGATGTCACAAAACTGGAAGGCACAAGAGTCCAAGTGCATTTTTGTGTCGCACCACTTACTAGCCATGTGGCACTAAGCAAGACTCTTCATATCTCTATAAGACACACATTTCAACACGTATACTCAGCTCAGAATAATCTGTTATTCCCTGAACTCTGTCAACTAAGTCAATGTAACAGAGAACCAGAATAAAAGCAATTAAAATATAATGGAAAGGTATATTTTTCCACTTGAAAGTTCAAGTTTGGCAGTCCAAAGCTAATAGGGTTGCTCTGTTCTGTATAGTTCTGAGGTCTCAGGCTCTTTCTATGCTGCTCCTCGTCATTCATGGCTTCCAATCTCGAGATCAGTTCATTGTCCACTATGGCTGCCCAGTCCTCATTATTACACCCACATTCCAGGCAGTGGAAAGAGGCAGGCAAAGGTGAATGAATGTGCACAACACGTTTGTTTAGGAAAGGGTTCTGGCAGCTGTTCCATGGCCCTTCCATCTACATCTCATTGTCCGAAAGTTAGTCATATCTCTCTGCAAATCAAGCTAGATGTGCATAAAAAATTCTGTGTGCCCACGCATCTGATTGAAAATTAGGTATTTTATTGCTATGTAAAAATGGATTTGAGGAGACAACTGTAAGTCTCTACTATAAACACTCTATATGTAAATATAAAAGAAACAAGTTCATTTTCTATGTACTTGTGTTAATGAATACCAACTGGTCCCTAAAATGTGGACTTTTTGTGTTGCTTAAAATATGTCCTAGAAATGTCCTAAGATTAAACACATTAATTTATTTATTTAGTCAATGGACACATTAACAAAATGTCCCAGATAAAAACTAGACATTGCTGTTTCAAAAATCAATATAAAACATGGTCTCTGTCCTTGAGGAACTCAAAATACTGAGAAGGAAATAGACTTTTGAACAAATATAATAAGTTTCATAACAGAATTATGTACACAGGGACCTGGGAGAAAAGCGAGATTAAATTAACTCCTTAGCGATTTGAGAAAGACTTCAAAATGGTAATATTTAAAATTTTAAGGGAAAAGGTATTTTTTATCAGAAAAAAATGGAGTGGGAGAAGTACTCCATCTTAATAATATATGCTAAAGCATTAAGAAGCAAAAAAGTCATGCTATTAGAATAACAGTGTACAATTACCTGTAAATATAATGAGTAAATGCATAAGTGAAGTGGAGGAAAATGAGGATGGATATTTAAATGGGTTGCAATTTGATAAGAGCCATGAGTACCACTCCATGTCTATCCTGTAGGAATAAAAGGTATTGAAGACTTTAAATACAGAGTGACATGATACTGTTTATGGCGATTTCCATTGGGTGAGTGTTGACCTGTTGACCGTGTGAACAGAACATGGGGACTGGGTGAGCAGAGGTGGTATGACTGTTGCATGGATTAACAACTCAGATGAGAGCCCCAGAGACTCAGTGTGGCGAAGGGAAAAGATGACTCTGAAGGACATCATTTATCTTCTTTTTAGTTCCTCATGTATCACTCGCAGCAAAGTATCTTCACTTTTTACTTTGTTCTTTCCAGGTTTGAAATCATTCTTTTTTTAATGAGAAAATAGACACTAAGTAAATAGATATTATGTGATTTTATTTTTGTGGGAGCATTAAAACAATAGCTTAAATGACTAAACATTATTAAATATAATTATTGCAAAGTACTATGTCAAGAGCTACACATAAATTCTTTCATTTCTCCTCACTCTACTTATAAATACTAACCTACAAAGCAGGTACTATTATTAAGGAAAACTAAATAACTTTTCCAAAGGCACTGAGTTCCCAAATAGTGGAGCTTCAATAGAAAAGTAGGTCTAGTCTATCACAAGTAAATAACAAGTCTCTCTTTTAACATGTGGAGATTTTGCTTAATTACTAATGAATAGCACCCAGAAAGCCCACTCTATTTTTGAGCTTTGCTAACCATTCATTTGTCATCACATGGTGTGCACACATACTTACTGTTTCCATTGTCCCGTGTGCTCCTTTTTCCACTTCTCTTATATGAGAGGGACCCCCCTGAAAAAAAACAGAATTATCTTCTGAAGGGCAGGCTCCTTGTAGTGCAGGCTTCCCCTGTTAGGTGAGTATTCTAGGAACCCACCTGTGTCTGTGTGCCAGCTGGCGTTGTTGTAAGAGGTTGCTTCTTCTTCAATGGATTTTTTGAAGACTCTTTCAACATGTTTGCCATTTCATTATGAGTGATTAACGAGCGCATCTGCCCACACAGCACTGTGTGTTCAGCCATTTCTGACTAAAAGCAGTCTGACCCCTCTGCCCCACCCTCTCTAGTCACTGGATCTTGCCCTGGGAAACTTTTTTGTTGTTGTCATTTCCCTGCAAGAAAAAAGTCCTGAAAGGGAAACATCGTGCTGAAGTGGTAGAAGTGAAACAAAATGTAGCAGAAGCTTTAAAAGGTATCAAAATCAGTGAGTTCAAAAACTGTCGTTGAGCAGTGAAAAAAATGTTCCGATAGGTGTACTGCATCCCATGAGGAGCATTTTGAAGGTGACTGAAGTTTAAACATATGAGAATAAATACCCAATTTTTTAAATAAGTAAATTCCTTTTTTGGGGGGTACCCCTTGTACATCAAGAAGATTTATTTACCAAGAGGGAAATCCATTTCTCTTCTTAAAGAATGGAAGGTTATATTCACTCAAACTGTGTTTGTCTCTCCTTGAAGTAAGATATCATCATAACCTGTGAAGAGGGCAGCTGTCCATACACAGGTCTCCAGTCTCCCTGAACAAGGTCATTTTTAATAAGGGCCACTTTCTGGATTCTGTTAAGATTTATGGAATTGCACCACTTTTTTGTATTTCTCTGCTTCCTGCACTTTCCCTGCGCCAGCTTCCAACTTTAGCCCCAATTACATAGCTTAGTACTAATTAATGGTTTTACTGCTAGACTTAGTTTCATTTAACTTTCTCAATATGTTAGTAATAAATAAATGGTGTTTTCCAGGACACATAATTATATAACATAATTTTTAAATTCATTCAAATGTATAACGATATCATTGATATGAATTTATAGAACATACAATGATTGAAAAGAAATTCATCACTTAATACTAAGTACAATTATTTTCAGAAAATATTAGTTCTCCAACCTTATGACTGAATCCGACACATTTTTTGCTCTCTGATGTTCATTTCTCGGTCTTTGGGAGCACTATGACAATAGTAGTTAGAAACAAAAACGTTTGGAATTGAAAGCTCTGTTTTAAGTAAAAAACCTTTCTACTTCCTAGTTGTACGACCTGTGCAAGTCACTTCACCTCTCTGGTCCTTAGTTTCCTAATCTGTAAGACTCAGACAATACCTCATGTATTTTAGAGTAAATATTAAATGAGGTATCATATGTGAAATCCCATTATAATGCCTAAGACAGAGGTGGTTGAAACTGTGAACCTCAACAGAGATTCAAGTGGAACACTATTTGGATCTGGAGATCATTTAATTCCCTTTAATTATTTAACAGAAAGAAGTTTGCAGAGGTGAAGTGACTTGCGCAAAGTTATTAGACGGACCGAGGTGGAGCAGGTTAGATCTTCCGTCATCTCCTATCCCTGCAGCCTTCACGCAGAACTGCAAACCATTTCAGCCAGAGGCACACTGTTTTCCAGTTTCATGGAAAAGCATTTGTGTAAAGTATTTTATATCACCCGGAAAATAAAAGAATTATAACAAAATAGTATGATGAAAGAATGTTACTATAGAATTCAAACATACCACGTTGATAAAAAGCAAAATGGGCTTTTGAAATCTACATAACTGCCCTGGACCATAAGAGCATAGCTTTCAGAACGTAAAGTGAGAAAAAGAAAAAATAACATAAAAGATAGTGAATTCAAGGAAATCTATTTGACTCTCTCTGCTCCATGGTAACAGAAGAATGTAGACTTTAAAACAATAAAATGGGGGCATTAGAAATATCATTTTCAAATTGTTGATATAGACGCCAAAGTAAATTTAAGTAAAAAATAAATAAATAAAAGCCACTTTGTACAATGAACAGTTCTGATGCTAGTAACATTTGCAACCATATATTACCTAAAATTATGTTAAATATTTAGTATAATAATTTACGTATAATAATATATGCCTACTTTATGTAAATATTGTCTAATCTTTCAGTAGGTTCAGATGTAGGAAAACAAGACAGAGGATTTGAGAAGTGTCAAACCCAGAGGGAAACATCTGACTCTGAAACCCATCATCTTTCTCTCCCGTGATTCTTGCTGCCAAATAGAAAAGAAATGCCCCATCCTCAGTTCCTAACCTGTGAATGAGTAGAGCAGCACCATTACAAAGTTACTTTTGCTTTTCAATCCAGATACTCTCTTTGTTGCCAGAGCCATTCCTCCCGCCCTCCATTCATTCAGAGACAGCCACCTTCCACTGCAGAGGCGATAGAGCATTAACTGGAAAATGACATCGCATTTTCACATTTATATTCAGAAGCTTCAATTTATGTTAAAAGACAGAAAAAGGAAAGACTGACTGGTTTTACCCGACCTGTCCAGCAACCTCAGCCCTGACTACATGTGATTCCTAAGGGGAGGGAGAAAGGCTTTGGAAAGTCAGTCACAAGCAACATGGGTGTAGCTGAGGCCCATGCACCCTGATCCCCCACTCCAAGTCGAGGTCTAATCTGGAATCCTTTCGAATGTATGGATTCTTCTGAGAGAACAGAGGACCTTCGCTGGCTTCCTGTATTAAGATCAAGGAAATATCAAGTCACATAAAAAAAAGTGTGCATGTAAACTGCTGAAACTCCTGGGAGGCAGCTAGTCCCAGAGTCGACTGACTGGTATCTATGGTTTGGAGGGAGGAGAGAAGTCCACGTGAAACTTAAGGAGGGGAGGGGGCCTGATGGGAGCCGCCAGCCTCCGAGGCCCCTGCGGAGTGGCACGCAACAGGTGAGACTTTCTCAGGCAGTCTGCGGATTCCAGATTTGACTCAGTTTAAACTTGAAATGATTTACGAGACCCAAAAGTGACTGACAATATTTGACATTTACTAGATTATTTTCTTCTGCCGGCATGTAGAATGTAATCTTGATATAGAAAATTGCATTCTGTTTTATAGAAATAAAGAAATTTTCCTTTCTTGGGATATCTTTGTTTGCAACTTTGAAAATCCATATCAATAAACAATGAAAATAGAGGATTAATATTTCAAATACAGTAACCAAGCAGAGTTCCTGACCACAAGGCTGTTTTAATTAACCATTCTTTTCTATTTCTAAACAGCTGAGTTATCTGCACACAGAAGCTCATCTGTATTGTAGAGAGTATAATAATTAAATTATAGGAAAATTAGTACTTTAAGAAAGCCAAGGCTATTTGTCCTATGTGTGAAATAATGAACATGTCTTGTTCGCAGCCTTTGCAATTATAATGTTATTACACAACCATTAAACTGAAGTTCTTATTCCATTGCTAAAACAACTGATCAATATCCATTTCCATCCTCTGATGGTTGGAGCCAAGATGATATTATTGTCAATGAGACACAGTCAAGTAATGATCATTTTGCATTTATTTAAAGAAATTCCCTGAAGCTTCTAATTTCCTTAAGTGGCGGTACAAATTATTGACAAAGTTCTCCATGTAAGAGAGAAAATGTGCTTTTATATTCTCTGTCCAGTGTAACATTATATGAACATTTGAGATAGAAACTTAAGAGTGCAGAACTACTTTCTGTCACTCTCTCTGGAACTAATCCCATTGATGAAGTCTTATCTCATGTCTAAGTTGAGCAAGCGCACGTTCTAAAGAGCCAGATACCATATGAGCCCTGTCAGACTGATTTACTGATGGTTCTGTGTTTGGGGCTCTCTCTGAGATAATAGATTTCATTATTATCAGTGGCATATGAATTACTGAAATTATATGCATGGAGAGTTTAAGTTCTATGTTTGAAAAGAGGTGGATAGAAGTTCACTTATAATGGGAAGACTGAAACAGACCATTGGAGAAAAAAAAAGGATAATTTTTGTACCATTTTTACTCCAAAGGGGGAAAATTATTGCATAATTTTGTTTAAGGCCTTACGTAATATCCTATAATTAAAGCAGATGACAAAGTATATTGACATGCTACACATGTAATTATAAACATGTTTTCAGGAAAAATATGTCATATATATTAATTCATTTAAAATATTTTATTATTAAGTACCAACTACACGCCAGATACTTTAGAACAGCAAGGAGAAGATCAGTGTTATAGTCACTGGTGCTGTTTACCCTTTTCATGGCTCCTGTCATTTCGTGGGACCCTGCTGTGGACAGAATCATGTGTCTTCAAAATTTATGTTAATATATTAATCCTCAACACCTCAGAATATGACTGCATACGGAAATAGGGTCTTACAGAGGGAATTCAGCTAAAGTGAGGTCATCAACTGGACCCTAATCAAATATGAGTGGAGTAGAAGGGTAGGGACTAGGACACAGGCACATGCTGAGGGAAGGCCTTGCCAAAGACCCGGGAGAAGGCAGCTGTCTATAAGCCACGGAGAGAGGTGTCATAAGAAAGCAACCGTGCTGACGCCTTGATCTTGGACCTCCACCCGGAAGAACTGAGAAAAAATAAATTTCTGCTGTGTAAGCCCCTGAGCTTGTGGCACTTTGTGATGGCAGCCCTAGCAAACTCAGTCAGGCCCCGTGAACGGTGAGCATCACGTTGTCGTCTGCCGCGTTGCTTTGCCCTTGCCGCCGTGGCAGTATTCCAGGAAGTGGCTGCTTTCGTTGGCCCTGGTCCTCGTGGGAGGTGCATGGGGCAGAATGCTGTTCAATGACTTGCAGTGGGATGAGCAGAAAATAAACCATTGCTGTTCAAGCCATGGGGGTTTTGAGGATATTTGTTCGTAGCACACACAACCTGGTCCACTGTGGCCGCTGCACATCTGTGCCCAGAGCTTATTTAAGTCAGCAAATATCCTTAAAAACTGCACAAATACATTGATGGTAAGGCTATGGAATAAAAGTACAACTTTATATTTGCATAGTAAAATGACTTTTGTATAATTTTTTTCATTTGATCCATATCCCAACCATTTTAGACAGAGAAATAGTAAAAATTATTTTTTCTAGACAGATGAGAAATTAATTCTCAAAAAGGTAATTGGAATACTCAGGCCAGTCACATCATTAAAGTATGATAAACCAAGGTTCAGAATCCATATTTTCATCTGACTTTTTAAAAAATACTTTTTACTATATCCTTATGCCTCTTTAAGTTGAGTTTACCTTGGGAGAGTCATTCAAAGTAAACAACAACAAAAATGTATCATTCATCACTCTGGATACATCCCTTTCCTCAAAACTATAAAATAAAACATGAATTTTCTTATTATAAATAATGTAAAATAGCAGTTATAAAGTTCAACTTCTGAAGAGACATTAAATATCCTGGTCATTATTCAATCGTAAACACCATTTATCTAAATAAAAAGTAAGGATCTTTATGTCCAGTTCATCTTTGATCTACTCTTAGACTCAAAGTAACTTCTAGTAGCACTGAATGGCTACATAAGCTGAATTTTAATTCAATTTGATAACAATTTACTAAGTCCCTAGCTGTTTTATGCTCCATGCTAGACTTTGGGAGCTACAAAAGATGAACATTGAGACTGTGAAGTGCAAACTTGTTAAGTTAACTTATGAAACCATTTGCAATTCTAGGCATGAAGCAGATATTTAATGACTGAGAATAGAAGTATTTTTCACAACCTGAGATGAATCACAGGATAAAGATTTCATAGGGTGTTCATAATAATGGAAAGAATTTCATGTTCACACTTAGAGGAACCAGCTTAGTTAAATGTATAGTTTAAATCAGATTGAGTTACAGTGAAGATTTCAATAATGAATTGCACCCAGTCTTGGAAAAGCCTAAACTGAAGATGAAAAGTACCTATTGCATTATCTGGGCCATACCCTGGGGGACCAGCAGGACTATTCTTTACAATTCAAAGTCTCTGATCCTGTGCAGTCCGACTCCATATGCTCCTGTAAGAGGGTGGTCACAATGTCTTCTGCAGAAGGCGATCTGGACACAATTGATCTTTCTGTCAGGAAAGTCTTTGAAGATATTCTGAATAATTTATTTATTCTCTTAATCATAGCACTAGGACAATTCCCAATTTAAGCCATGTGGCAAATTATACAATGTTAAAAGGAGAAGACCATGCTCTTTTGTTAATATTCCAGTGAAACATTATTAACAGATGCACTCATCGTAAGCACCATTCTCTAAATCTGTCAGCGGGGAATAAAGAGACTTGACTCCTATGAATTACCTTAATTCCATTTAATTAAGATGTATTGTTTTAATAGAACAAGTGACTCACTAGGAGTGTTTGGGGTTATCCTCAATTTAAAGCTAACTTCATAATTTCAACTAAGTTATTTAGACCAAGGTTTGAAAATGACAGCCCATGATTATGTCTACTCTCACATAGGTATTTCTTATAGCCTCCCAGTGGTTTTGCAACTTGGAAAATTGGGAGACTTTGCATAAAATTTGGCTTGTGGACTTCTACTAAAAAATAGAAACAAAAAAATGAAGAGAAAATGATGAAAAAGTAGGAGAGAGTGAGGGGAGTGAGGTGGAACAAAGGAAGGAGAAAAGAGAGCAAAGGAGGAAAGAGAAGAAAAGAAGAGAGGAGAGGAGGGGAGAGGGCAGGGGAGCAGCAGACAAGACAGGAGAGGGAAGACAAGGAATTTCGGTACCTCTAGCCAGCATGGCCTCTCTGCAACAGGGTTCCTTCCGAGTTGCAGCTGTTCCCTTTAGAAGGTATCCCTGCTCTTTACATTTGCTATAATCCTCTATTTTTCCATTCTTTGACATCTAGCCCATTTTATCTTTATTAACCTACTCTAGCCCCAGGGGGTCACTTAGTTTGTCGCACTTAATTTAGACTTCAAGCACTGTAAGTCAAACCCAGTGTCTAGCACGGTGTCAAATCCATAGTAAAAGTTATTCGGGCTGAAATGAATTGTGTACAAAGTTGAAGTCTCACCAAATAACCCATATTGATTTCCATATCAATTTCCATTAGCTATCATGCTCAGTGTCTTTTCATTTATTTGTCTTTTATTTCCGACTCTCAGTATCAAGTAGCACCTTTACTTTGTACCTGCAGACGGCATCCCTGCCTAGCAATTGGTGTAGTCTTCTCCGTTCCAGGACTTTATTTCCTCTGAAGTCTCCTGCTGAGGCCAGGAGCTCTCAGTCTCTGAAACCAGAATACGATGCATCTTAAGTGAGAAAGAAAAGAAACAGCGTCACCCTAAAGTAACTCCAGCTGTAATCCTGCTATTCATTATCTGGGCAGAAGAGCTTAACCCCCTTAATTCTGCATTATCAAATATATATTCAAGAATGGTGGAACAACTCTTATTTACCATTTCAACAAGTAAGACTTTTTAATCTCATGGAAATTAATCAGTTTTAAGCAATTCAGGGCCTTCAGATATTAATAGAGCTCTTTTGTATGATGTAATCCTCATTAGACTTAATATAAAAATAAAATCTCAGGGCTTCTCCATCCAAAAAATTTAAAAATCCAGTTATGGTGTGATTTTTTTAGTCTGTTAATTATACAGTGTTTAATAAGTTTGGATTTGAGGGGAGTTTTTTTTAAGCATCTAGTGCTAAATAATTGAGTTCTGTTGGTCTCCAGAATTTGGAAGATTTTCCCCATTACTGTATATATATTTCACAATCTTTTGGAGGTTTTCACTTTTTCATACTTGCACAATTCTTCTTGCTTACTTCAATTAATAACTCATAACTATAAAATATCACAAGACATTCAATTTTTAATACATGCATTGATCCTTTCACTGCTGAACTTTTACTTGGACAAACTTCAAGATTTATGTGCATTTTCACTTAAAACATCTTCCTATTTTTCATATATCTCTATTATTTTAACATGGTTACTTTTTACCAAGATCTCATCTTATATATCTTTTAAAGATAGTAGAAAAAAGAATTAAATAGGGCTTCTTAGATATTTTAGTGCCAATATTGTTTTCATGTTTCATTGATTTTCTCGCTAGTATTCTTCTTTGCATAATATCTTTGTAAAAGACCTACTTATTCTGTACAATTCCCATGGCTACAATGACTGCTTTTAGTTTTATTATTAAAACCATTTATCTTTTTACCTTGAAAGCTTTAACTCATAATATACTGTAGTCTGTCTCTACCCTTAGTATCCTATCTAAGTCCTGGCTTTGTTGGTTTGGAAGCCCACGTTTAGCCCTGTATATATATATATATTTTTTTTTTCTTTTACCTTGCCTTTCCAAAACATACATACTCCTGTTTACTTCAGTTAGACTCAGTTCAAGAATACTGAATGTTGCCATTAATTTATTATTCAATATAGCAAGCTATAGTTCTTCTTTCTGGTTGAAGGAGCAAATGCACTATATAATTATAATTGCTCAAATGTTTTATAATAAAGGTTGTAACAAATGCTTACTGAAAATTGTCTCAATCACTAACCCCATTCAATTAACACTGGTAACATTCATGCCACACACTCATTTTCCATTTTGTCAAACAGCGAAGCAAGTTAGAATGACTCAGGGCCACCCGAATATTTAATATATAAAGTAAGGTAACGTAAAGGGAGAGAAGAGGGACTATATTTTTTTCAAAAACTAAAGTATGTGATTTACGTTTTCAAGAGAGTAATCACATCAACATTCGTTTTCTAACATCTGAAGAATCAACCTGCTTTCCATAGAATTGTAACAAACCATTTTATTACTGTAAACTTTATTTACAATAGACGAAGTGTTGAGAGCTTTGAAAGCAAAATTTGGAACAAGTGTAACATTCTGACAAACACAAGCGTCTTTACAGATGACAAACTCATTACAATCAGGGCTGTCTTAAATTCCAGAACGAGAGGGCCCCGGCCACAGAGCAGGCTCCCTCCGCAGAGTGCAAGTATCCCCGGCAGGCCCAGCAGGTCCCGCTGGCATGGCTCTCCCTTTCCTGCCTCTGTGAGGAGGTCCCCCTCTCTACGCGATTTTAATTCTTTAAAGGGAAATAGAGAACGAATGTCACACTGTTCATTTGTTTTTTCCTCTAAAAATGGTAACATCAAGCCCTTTCCTTTTCAAGCATGGCCATATACTCCCCTACTTGCTACAATAGAATATGTAGCACACCTTACATGATACTGTATTTGTGCACTCACAGTTCGCTCTGCTAACTTCAATGATAGGGATTACAGAAACTCCATTCTAAACTCTCTAATGAGTCATTTGTGTAAATTCATCTCATTAACTATTAAAAGTATTTTATGATAAACAAAATTTTAACTATAAAACATCTGTAAACTGTCCTCTATAGTAGAATAGGGCTTATGATAAAACAAACATTTAAGATTTTCAGATGCCTCATCATATTTTGAGGGTTTGTAGAGAATAATATGTAAATATTCTTGTGCTCATTACATGGGATAGGGACATGTTAACATTTTCTTGTATACATATTTTATATATTTAATAAGATAAAATATTATTGGTAAAGCTGAGGTTGAATTATATTTTATTCCTGGTCTCTCTCACCTCCATCCCCAGAGATAAGCACAATCATAAATTGATATACATTATTTAATCCACATTTTAGTAAGAAGGAAAAGGAGGAACAGGAGAAAGAGGATTAAATAGTATTAAAAACTACTCGTGGAGCAAGGACTTTAGGTGCTTTTCACATACTAACTCTTTTAATCATCAAAGTAACAGATATGTTAGATGAGGAAACCAAGGCACAATACATTTAAATCAGTTGGACAAGGTCACACATAATAAGTCCTGGAACCAGAATACAAGGCCAGCTCTTCCATTACATATACAGGTATATGTACCCTTTAATTATGCTTTAATATTATTCTCTATGTTTTAATACTTTTTTCATTCAACACTTTTTTTTAAAGTTCAGATTTTTATTGACTGTGTTACAAAAGAGGTTTAGTCAAAAGACCAAAGCCCACGTCATCATAAGATTCCTCAGGTTCTTCTTCCATTGCTTCCACTTTCATTTCCTCCGCTGGGGCAGCAGCCGCGGAGGGGGCAGGACGGCCTGCTGGCGCCGCACCGGCTGCTGGGGCAGGTCCACCTGCCCCTACATCGCAGAGGAGGCTCCCAGCATTGACATTGGCCAGGGCCTTGGCAAACAAGCCTGGCCAGAGGGGTTCGACATTTACACCAGCTGCTTTAATGAGGGCATGGGTCTTACCCTCCATCGCTGTCATCTCAAGGTTTTGTAGGACAAGAGCGGTGCAGATGCAGACGAGCTCCGAGACTGAGGCCCTGGTGTAGGCGGTGTAGGCGGTGTAGGCGAAGGCTGGTCGGGCTCTGCGGGGAGTGGTGCGAGTCGCGGGATGAAGTGAGGGCCTCACCCCACGAGGCCTTAGCTTCCTCGGAAGGACCGAGCGCCTTAGCGGCAGCTGGGGAAAGGGCTCAACACTTTCTTTTTGACGTATATCTTTGTTTCTGTTCTGTCAAACAAGCATATCTTCGTAAATATTTACAAAAATTTATTTCACATATACCTAAAAATAGAATATCTGTATCTAATGAATACATATATCTATTTTAGTAAAGTTCATTAAATTATTCTCCACAGTGATTATATTAATGCTTTTATCAGATTTCAGAATTTTCCATCTATCCAGATACCTTCAACATGTCATGCTGTCAAACTTTATTTACATCCAGAGATATGTAAAATGGTAACTTAAAAAAATATTTTTCTTATGAGAGAGAAGGAATATTTGGAAATTTTTCCTGAAATTTTTCTAGTTCTGTACAAGGTGGTGCAAAGCTAGGTTTAGAGTTCTGAGTATTTTAAACATAGTTTATTCTTGTATTATTATTTATTAATTACTGTATTATTTTCTGTACAAACAACTGTAAACACGTTTACCCAACCCTGTATTTTCCCAGTTAGTTTTTGAGTTACCAGTCTCTTTCACTAATACATAAACATTTTAATATATCCTAAATATAAACTCTCATTCTGTTGCAAGTATATTCTTTCAGTTTGTCACAGAACTTTTTAATTATTTATTTTATTGAAGTATAATTGGCATTAACCATTATATTAATTTCAGTTGTACAACATGATAGTTCAATATTTGTATGCATTGCGAAATGATCACCACAAGTCTACTTAATATCTGTAACTTACATAGTTACAAATATTTTTCTTTTAATGAGAAATTTTAATGTTTATTCTCAAAACTATTTTAATATGCAATATACTGTTAACTGTAGTCACTAGGTTGTAACTTACAGCTCCATAACTTATTTTATAACTGGGAGTTTTTAACTTTTGACCTTTTTTTTATCCACTTCTTCCACTCTCCACCCCCACCTCTGGCAAGTGCCGATCTGTTCATTGTATCAGTAAGCTCGCTTTTTGTTGCTGGTGTTTTGCTTAGTTTTTGCTTTTTTGTCTGTGTTTTGTTTTGTTTCCAGATTTCACATATAAATGAGACGATACAGTATTTGTCGTTCATGACTTATTGCACTTAGTAAAATTCTTTTAAGTTTGCCAATAGCAAGATTTCACCTTTTACTTGTGGTTGAATTGTTTGTTATAATCATAAGAAGCATGTTATAAGAGATAATTCGTTTAAGAGCAGAATTTATTCTTATCCATTCAGCTACCGTATGTCTTTTGATTGGAGCATTTTATCCATTTACATTCAAGGTTATTATTGATAGGTACATATTCATTGCCATTTTTTCCTTTGTGCTTGTCTTCCTTTCTCTCTCTCTTTCTTCATGTTCTTAAAGCAGTCCCTTTAGCATCTCTTGCAGTACTGATTTGGTAAAGATGAGATCTTTTAGCCTTTCTTTTGTTTGGGAAGCTCCTTATTTTGCCTTCCATTTTAAATCAAAGTCTCACTGAGCCTCAGCAATCTTGAGAAAGAAGACCAAAGTAGGAGGGATCACAATATTAGATATCAAACTATACTACACGACCACTATAATCAAAACTGTCTGCTACTGGAATAAGAACAGACGTATAGATCAATGGAACAGAACAGAGATCCCAGACATAAACCTGTGTCTCTATGGTCAATTAATATTCAACAAAGAGGACAGAAGCATAAAATGGAGTAAAAAAAAAAAAAGCCTCTTCAACAAATGATGCTCGGGGATCTGGAATGAAAAAAAGAAACTAGACCACCAAATTATACCATACAGCAGAATAAACTCAAAATGGATAAAAGACTTAAACATAAGTCATTACACCATAACAGCCCTAGAGGAAAACACAAGCAGTAAACTTTCAGATATCCCGTGAAGCAATATTTTTACTGATTCATCCTCTAGGATAAGAGAAATAAAGAAAAGAATAAACAAATGGGATTATATCAAATTAAAAAGCTTCTGTACGCCTAAAGAAAGCATCATCAAAATGAAAACAGAACAAACTGTATGGGAAAACATATTTGCTAAAGATACCTCAGACAAGGGGTTGACCTCCAAAATTCATAGAGAACTCATACAACTCAATGTCAAAAAAGCAAACAATCCATTTAAAAAATGGGCAAAGGACCTGAACAGGCATTTCTCCAAGGAGGACATACAGAGGGCCCAGAGACATTTAAAAGGATGCTCAGCATCATTAGCCATCAGAGAGATGCAAATTAAAACCACAATGAGATGCCACTTCATACCAGTGAGAATGACCATCATGAACAAATCAACAAACAAGTGCTAGTGAGATTGTGGAGAAAAGGGAACCCTAGTGCATTGTTGATGGGAAGGTAGACTGGTGAAGCCACTGTGGTAAACAGTATGGGATTTCCTCAAAAAAACTAAAAATGGCACTGCCTTTTGATCAAGCGATTCCACTGCTGGGAATATACCTTAAGAATCCTGAAACATTGACTCAAACCTGTGCAATCCAATGATCATAGCAGTGCAATTTACAGTAGCCAAGTGCTGGAAACAGCCTAAGTGCCCATCAGTAGATGAGTGGATCAAAAAGCTGATACATATATACAAAGGAATACTACACAGCAGAAAGAAAGAAGAAACCTTTCGTGACCACATGAATGGAACTGGAGAGTATTATGCTAAATTAAATAAGCCAGGTGGTGAAAGACAAATACCGTATGTCTCACCTATAACAAGAACCTATAATGATGATCAAAACAAACAAACAAGCAAAATAGAACCAGAGGCATGGAAATGAGGAATAAACTGACAGTGACCAGAGGGGAGGGGAGATGGGGATAAGGGAAGAAAGGAGGGGAAGGGTCTAGTTAAAGAACAGGTATAAATGATCCATGGACACGGACGACAGGGTAGAGATTGACCATGGAGGGGGCGGGACAGTGGAAAGCAACAGGGAAAATTGGGACAACTGTAATAGAACACCAATAAAAAAATAAAATAAGAAACAAAAGAAAGTAAAGTCCCAAATCTTGGAACTTGTACAAGAGAAAAACAGATGCGGAGGATTATATTTTCCAAAGATGTCACCAACAATGTCCCCCATCAGATCATCTGCATCTCTCCTGAATGATCTTTCCTGACTCCATCAGCTGTGGAGAAGCAACCTAATTATGCGCTTTCACAGCCAGTTGCCCGTAGACATATTATCTTTCTAATTAGGTAGTGAGTTATTTAATGGAAATGCCTATTTATTGATCTTAATATTCTCAACTCCTTGGTAGGTGCTTAGAGCATAATATAGTAGTTCTGCAGAAAATAAATTTAATTAAGCTAAATGGGAATTAAATTATGTGGAATGAACCAAGACTGAAAAAAAAAATGAAAAACTGAAAACTGTGAGTGATTGGTGTTACAGAAAACGGGCAAAGGAATGGCCGCATTGAATACTTCAGAGAAACTAGTATGTCTGGAAAAAAGTTTGTTTCAGCTAATGAACAGAGATGAATGTGTAAACACAGAGAGGAAAAGGTGAGATAACAGATGAAGCTAGGTAACCATAAAAAATTCTAGAGGATTTTATTTTGTTTTTATGATGAGGAGTAATGGCTTTCCCAAAATGTATCACAGAATATAAAAAGTAAACAGCTTACACTGTAATTGTTCCCGAGTGTCTAGACTTGGATTCAATTACTTTATACTCAGCATAAATAACATATGCCCTCAGACATTCAAGGTTAATGATGTCCAATTGTTGTTTTCTCAATTGCCAAAGAAGTATGGTTTCTAAAATAGCTGTGTAGGTATGTAATTAAACAAGCATATTTTATTACTGGCATCAGAATATTTTTAGTAACCTGAATTTTCAAATGTGTTACAACTCCCAATAGGTTATTTCCTCCAGAAGTTGTATTTGTTCTTGCATTCTAAAGCTGATTGTGATTTTATTTTCAGAAAGAAAAGGTAATGTTTATATCCTTTTGTTGGGATCAGAGCACTATAAATCATATGAATAATATTTACCTCGGCTCCAATGATGCTTTTCTTATCACATGCCCAAAATAAGCATATTATACTTTTTTAATTATCATTTTTGTATTTCAAAAATGGAAATCCCCACGGTACTCTGCAGAAGTACTTTCTTCTTTCCCTATCTTTCTGGCCTGCTCTGGCTCATTTACTGACTTACATTATGACTGATTTATGGCTGAGTCAGTCATAAGATCATGTGATGTTGAGGAGGTGGAAGGGTATCTTCCTTCTTAATGCTCTCTAGGTACCACTGTATTGAGAAATAGAAACTTCCAAACAAAGTGAAAGGATTCTGTAACTATCAGACTTTTTTGGAGCAGAGAAGAACCTGGACTAGTTCAATGCTGCTGATTTCTTTTCTTTCTTTCTGCTCTGTTCTTTGGTCCTAGTTATGCACTTCCTGATTCTGGGTTTAAGAACCTATACTATGTGTTTCCACAGAATCATACATTAATCATGAAATATCACATAACACAATTTATTAGACTTCTCCATGGAACCCCTTTGGAGAATACAGTTGGGTCAGCTCATGTTTTGTGTCTGTCCCTTGACCATCATCTACGGTCAGGAGGATAAGGTCACACTGTGTAGACATGAGCGCCTAGGTGGGATGAGGACTCTTAGAAAAGGACTATGTGGACTAATGAAGTGTTTACTATTGGGGCAAAGTTCTAGTTATGGTTGATGAACATATTGGGGCTCTGCCTCTGAGCCTGTACATAAGCGAGTAGACTACTTATCTTGACAGATACCGCTTTCTTTAAGAGCGGAGGTCTCAGAGACACATGAATTGAGGGTGGTAAATGATCAAGTTTGAGAAGCAAATTGAGAACACTCTAGGAGAAAAGACCCTGAAAGTGAAAAATAGTGCTTTTTGTCTACTGGGAAAAAATGTTTCTCTCTCTCTCTCTCCTTTGTCAATGTAACAAATCTTAACTAGAAATCAATACGTGTCAATTCAGAAGAGTCTAGTTCCTTTCTTTCTCTTTCTTTCTTTTGGTTTTTATTTAATCTTTATTGTATTCTTCTATTCTTCCCATTGCCATTTAGTTACCTTATACCCCTCCCCCGCTGCAGTCACTGCACTATGGTCCATGTCCATGAGTCCTTTTTCCTTTTTGCTCAATCCCTTCACCCCCTAACCTCCCCCACCATTAGCTGACATCCTACTTTCCATCTATGAGTCTGTCCCTATTTTCCTTGTTAGTTTAATTTGTTCATTAGGTTCCAATTAGTTGTCTCAGTTTGCAACAGGTAAAATTAAGGTATGATTATTATAATTTTGAAAAAAGATTGTTCTCATTATTTTTAAAAAGATGTAGAACATTTTTGTTACCCTCAAAAGACTCCATAACCATTAACAATGGTTTCTCTCCCATCATCCTCACATCCCTGGATCCAGTTCTAAATAGCCACCGATACACTTTATGTCCTTATAAAATTGCTTATTCTGGAAATTCCAAATAAGTGGAATCATGCAATATGTGTTCTTTTGTGCCTGGCTTCTTTTATTTAGTATACTGTTTTCAAGGTTCATTCAAGCAGTAACATGAATTAACATTCTGTTTATTTTTGCTGTTGAGTAATTTCCCATTGTATGGATATCCCACGTGGGGTTTATTCATTCATCAGTAGATGAGTATTTTGGTATCTCCACTTTTTGACTATTATGAATAATATTTGTATGACTCTTTGGGCACACGTTTTTTTGTGTGGACATAAGTTTTCAGTTGTTTTGGATTTTTACCTAGAATTAGAATCACAGGATCATACAAAAAACCCTCATAACTTGTTAAGAAATTGCCAAAATCATTTCCTAAGCAGCTGCTTCATCTGTGTTTCTACCAGTGATGTACAAGGATCCTCGTTTCTCTACATCCTGACTTATAATGTTATTGTACATCTTTTTAAAAACATTATACCCATCCTAGTGAGTGTGCAGAGGACCTTATTGTGGTTTAGATTTGCACTTCCCTGATGGCTAATTATGTTGAGCAACTTTCTTGTGCTTATTTGTCATTTGTATCCTCTCTGGAGACGTGTCTGTTCACATTCTCTGCCAGCTTATTAACTGGTTTATTTGCCTTTCTATTGTTGAGTTGTATGTTTTTTTTTTAATATTCTGGATAGAAATTTCTTATCAAATATATGTTTCTGAAAACATTTTCTCCCATTTTGTGATTTGGCTTTCTTGATGAAGTCCATTGTAACACAAAAGTTTTTAATATCAATAAAATCTGATTTATCTATTTTTTTCCTTTGGTTATTTGTATTTTTGATATCATAGCAAAAAAAAAATGCCTAAACCAAGGTCATAAAGATTTCTGCCTCTTTTATCCTAAGAGTTTTACACTTTAAGCTCTTATATTTAGGTGTATGATCAACTTTGAGTTAATTTTTTATATAGTGTAAGATAAGGGTCAACTTCATTCTTTTGTATGTGAACATCCAGTTGTCTCAAAACTATTCACTGAAAGAATGTTTATCTCTCAGTTGACATATTTTGGGGGAAATTAGAAAAATCATTGAAAGAGTTGATAATTAAAAATTTTATTATTAGAATTTATAGAGGACGGGGAGGGAGGGATGTCTGATTAAAAGTTCCTTAACTGGCAGTACTCTGGAGGGCTAGTTTACTAGTTTCCTAGAAAAATAGTCAGTCCATTCTTTTTTCCCTCAGAAATAATTTTTGCATCTTATCAGAAATGCTATTTGCTTCTTAGCAGTTTTCTTATCAAAATAGTTTATTTTTGACAAGTTTTAAACTTTTTAATGGACCCTAGCCAAAGGGAGATACCAAAATTCCCCTAAAGTTACACTTTCATCTAACTCTAGTAAAAGTTCTAGTAAATTTTATTTTTACCAAAGGAAAATATAGAAATTAATATATAATGTAACATTTACATTAATTCAGTTTCAAATGCTAAAGAAAAACATGATAACAAACAAGTGCACCTCCTTTTGTGAAAACAAGAAATGTTTTCAGACATTCAGATAATCACTGGCAAAGCTACGAAGGCCCATCTCCCGATAGGCAAGAATGCTGGAGTGGCTTAAAGAAACAAGCATCATGTATTAAAGAATCTAAGAGATTTATTGTTGTTCTTCTTGCTGTTTTATTATTGTTGCTGTTTTGATGTATTTTTACTTGAACCAGTCTTGTCATGGTCTAATCCAAACTTCAGAAACCTATGTTCACAAGGGTTGCGTGAACCGATATATTATAGTATTTAAACAAATCTCCTATACTTTTTCAAATCACAGAGACTGATTTCAAACAGACCAATGCTGGAAATAATAGAAATATTCTAAATCAATTTTCTAGGTAAAAAATGATAAAAGAGAAGCTATTATGCAAATGATCTCCACGCCAAGGCTCTGCGAGTCCCTCTGCCGGGAAGAGATGACACACAGTATGAAGGAAGGGGCAAACCCAATGGATTTGGCTCCTTTGACTTCAAGGCTAATGTTCAGTTTGTTTGTTTTCTGAATGGTTATTAATTATACATCCTTTTATTCACACGCTTGCTATATTTGTAATTCTGTTCCTTCATCATTTTTAGGCACAAAAATTTTCTCTTATTACAAGAACGTGTGTTTCTGTAGTGCTGAGATGTTTTAAAGTTTTGTTTGCTGCTACAGTCTATTCCTTAATCTAGAAGTGCCTGGCACGTAGGAGATGCTCAGTAGAATGTTTTTACTAAATGTTGAATGAATCTATTCTATTTAGAAATTGGTAACAGCCTCCCTGCTACACTTTGGGGAAAGGCAGGAAGAGAAGGAAAGAGAGTTTTCAGCAAGTTCACATGAGTAAATATTTTGAGTATGGGAAGCATATATGATATGCATTTGAACATTCACAACCAAAAATACTTCAGGAAGAAATACAAAATCATTAAACATAAAAGATAATAAATTTGCTGATGGAACAGCATCCATTTCTAAAGATGAAACAGAGAATTTTGAGTGTTTTCATTTGTATACACTCCCAAAATCCAATTCAATGGATAAACTCTTCATACCATTTCTTTCTCAAAGTACTCTGAAAGAGAATAAAACCTTTCAAGCAAAAGTAATTTTAGAACAAGCTTTGCTCACTATTTTATAACCTGGAAAACCAACTAATCTTTCTTCTGAGAAGCAACCTACTGCAAGAGTGCCATTGCATTTAGGGAATGAAGATTCGTTTCATTGTGATTAGTCTCCATTAGGAAATGAAGCTTGACTTCTCTTTTCGCGTCATTCCCAGAATAGTTCTTATAAAACAAAATGGTTTAAAATATGTATTGACTGAATGAGTGATAATGTTAGTAGAGGTAACCTCACCACAATAGGACAGGGTAAGGGAACTGAGCCATTTATTCTTTATTACAGTAGACAATGCAAGTGTTACTTCTTTTTGTTTGTTTGTTTGTTTGAGGATATCTATTGTGTAACCTTATTGAGTTATGAGTCTGCCTAAATTTTGAGTAAGTTCAGCATAGATGAAAGAATTCTGACACTGTAGTGGCTATATGTTGGTCCAAAGCCTAGAATTCCTACTTATTAGCTGGGAGATATTGAAAACTTAGTGTTCTCATTCCTAAACATTTTAAAAGAAAAATGCCTCCAGCTACCTCACAGATTTGTTTTAAAAATCAAATAAGAGAATATATAACCCTAGCAGCTTCCATAAAAGGTTAATAAAGAATAAAAGGTTGAATAAGTGGTGGCCCTGTTCTCATACCAGTCTTTTTTTTTTTTACAAATATTTTTTAATTAATTTTTTTGTTTAATTACAGTTATTTGCAGCCTCTCCCCTCCCCCTCCCTTCCCCTCCCGTCCCACCCCCCCGACCTCCCTCCTCCCCCTTAGTTCTGTCATACCAGTCTTTATAGAAAATATCCACATAAATGGTAATGTTCTGTGTAAATGATAACATCCTATATAAATAAGAATCTTCAGCAGGATGTTATAGAGACATGATCCTGGAGGAGCCTAGAAGTGTTCTAATTTTTCTCTTCAACTCTGTATTCAGTAGTTTCTTTCTATCAACTTTCTGAAGTCTTTTTTAACTCTGAGAATGAAGGAGTCTATTTCTGAAAGACCTTTTCTTTCTTTCTTTTTTTAAGATTTTATTTATTTATTTTTAGAGAGGGGAAGGGAAGGAGAAAGAGAGGGAGAGAAACATCAATGTGTGGTTGCCTCTCACATGGCCCCCACTGGGGACCTGGCCCGCAACCCAGGCATGGGCCCTGACTGGGAATCAAACTGGTGACCCTTTGGTTTGCAGCCCACACTCAATTCACTGAGCTACACCAGCCAGGCAAAAGACCTCTTCTTTTAAATCCTCTCCAGAGTGAATAGTATCAGTTCCCAATGCATGGTCTGTTCCTGCAATCTAAGATAAAGTAGAAGATAGAAATAGCTATGTTGCAGGTAATTATTTTTATTGCTATTCTCATTGTAAATAAAAAGATTTACCTGAATCATTTGAATTCTGGAAGGTGTGATAAAGGCTATAACTTTTGAACCTGTCTAAAGTAATTATTTGGAGAGTTTTTACTAAGCCCGAATCACTAATTTTTATAATCCTTTATTTATTTCTCATCACTATGTGACTTCAAGCAAATATTTAAATGTGTAAATGTCTGTTACCCAAATATAAGTTGAGAATAGTAATAGCATCTACCTCATAAAACAGTTGGAAGGATACCCACTGAATACTGAACACAGAAGCGGCAGCATGGATGGACCTGGAGAACATTATGCTAAGTGAAATAAGCCAATCAGAGAAAGACAAATACCATGTGATTTCACCCACATGGAATCTAATGAACAAACTGAACTAAGAAGCAAAATAGAGACAGACTCATAGATAGAGAGCAGGTTGACAGCTCTGGGCATGGGGAGTTTTGGGGGTGGAGGGATCTAGCAAAAAGGAAAAGGACTCATGGACATGGACAACAGTGTGGTGATTGCAGGAGGAAGGGGATATAAGATGAATAAATGGTAATAGAAAAATACCACAAAAAGAATCAATACATTTTAACCATTATCATTATTGTTGTTACTATTTTATTCACAGAGGTTATGAGAGTAACTTCATAAATGACCTTCCCAGTCATTTATCCTGTGCTCTGAAATTCCAAACCAGTTCTGCAAATAGCCAACCTTCTCTGGCCTTCTTCCACTAGAAGAGCAAAGATGCTGCAGTAACTTTACCCTAGCCAGGCAGAGGACCTGACGGGAAAAGACACCCTCATCGTGAAACAAGAAGGCTGCTGTCTGAGTTTCCAGAGAAAGCGGCACTGACTAGATGGAAGGAAACACTCTTCGGTTAGGTCTGGTGGGGAGTATGAAGTGAGGGAGAAGTGATGGCTGAGGGGGAATGCAGAAATATACAGAGCTCAGCTAAATGACAAAGGGTTTTCATTTTGCTTATTTTATCAAGAAAAGTAGTTAATTTTGCAGTAATTTTTAATGACAATAACTATCTTTTTAGGTTGGCTTCTTTCTGAGGTTGGCTTTTTTACTGCAAAATGTTTTGCAACAGACATTACGGACTACGACTGCAGATTTTCTTACTTACACTTACGCAGCAAGAGCCTACAGCCATCAGATGACAGTTCTAAGTTTCACTTGATTGGACCGACATGGCCAAAAACCGCAACCAGAGAAAATATTACATGGTCACCCGCTTATGCTTCAGTTGTTGCTCATCCTTAAACCCATGCTTTAGCTACAGGGATTGTGATTGTGCCAATTTGCTGACATGCATCAGTGTACCCCCATGAACCCCCATGGAGCTAGAGGAGGCTCACCCATGCAACAGAACTGCCACACAGCAAAAGGAGTTTTGCTGAAAATAGGGAAGGAGGAATAAATGGTTGCTAAGAAGACAAATGACTAGTAATCATTACAGACCCAATCAAATGGTCATTTTTATGTTGGTTAGTAAATACTGTCTCTTTTACTGCAAAATGGTCAAATATGGAGAAAATATACTGACCACGTACTGATTTTTGTCATGTACTCTGTTGCTAGCACATTCAAAATATCTTCTGTAAGTCTTGAAATCCATTTAATGAGAAAGTGAAGCTTTTATTTCTTCATTTAAAAGATTACATTTGGAAATCATTTCATCAGAATTGATTTACTATGTAGGTATCCTGTGAGGTAGAGATCGAGTCGTATTTTTCCCCATGTGGGATCCCCAATTGATCTGGTGTCAATTACTTTAGAAGCAATCTTTCTTTTACTGTGCTGCAGTGCTAGCTACATTTCAAAATAATTGTCCACATAGGCATGGTATTGCTTCTGGGCACTTTATTCTGTTTCATGGGTCTATTTGTCTATTCTTACACAAACTAGGATATAATATGTGTACATACCAGTATACCACATAGCAACTCCTCTGGCCTTGATTTTCAAGAGTGGCTGGGTTATTCCTGGCCCTTTGCATTGAATCTACTAATTTGAGAGTTGACATTTATTAACATTGATATTATAAATTGATATTTAATTTTATTAATTGTTGTATCTAAATTAAAATAATTTTATATTTTTATCCTTTCTTCAAACGGACAATTTATTTCATAACATTAAATGAGCCTTGCTTTTAGAAATATACAAACTTTAATAAAATGCATTATATTTTTACACAGTCTCACATTTATCATTTTGGCTGCAATATTCAAGGGTGAATTTGGCTTTTGTTTTTTGTAATACATTTTAAGGTGTTCGGTGTGGTGTTTATGCTGGCTTCATAAAATGAATTGGAAAGCCTCTCAATTTATTCTCTGAAAGGATCTGTGTAAGAATGACATTAGGTCTTAATGGATTGGCTGGTGAAGCCCCATAAAACTAAAGTTCTCATTGTGGTAAATTTTTAAATAATATTTTACATTCTTTAGTAGTTTAAAAAAGCATTCTTTTTTTCCTTTTCTTCTTGTATCCACTTTGGTAAGCTGTAAAGTTGGAAACTTATTACAAGCTACATAATTACTTTGATAATATTTACAAAACTGAAATGATGATTTTTTTTCATTCTCATCTGTCTATTTTTGCTTTTGTTGTCTGCTCTTTTGGTGTCTTATTCAAGAAATCATTGCCAAGGCCAATGTCAAGAAGCTTTTTCTCTATGTTTTCTTCTAGGAGTTTCGGGGAAAAAAAGATAAAAACAAGAATGAATAAAGAGGTTTTAGAAGGGTCAATACAGGGTGGAAACAGCAATTTAAAAAAAAAATTTTGTATTGTTGACACAATTACAGATGTATCTCATCCCTTCTCTCTTCTCCCAGCCCCTGCCCACCCGTTTTGTCCTTCACCACGTTGTTATATGCGTCCATGAGCAGAAACTTAAGAGATTTTAAAGGTAGATTTCTAAAGGAAGAGGTGGAAGCTCAGAGATTTTGGAGAAATTGAAAAAGAGAGAGAGAGATTGACTAGGTAAAGTTAGAAAGGAGAATGAAGAATGTGATTCAAACTACAGTTTGGAAGAGACCAAACACTTTGAATATTGCTTAGGTCATGAACTCCACTCTACAAAGATGCATGCACAGATTACTATGTAGCTTAAGTGGACCACATAAGAATGACTTTGGCCACTAATGACTGGAAGGATAAATTGTCAAATACAAAATTGGTGGATAAAAGTGTATGTGAATATTTGAGTTCTTATGCATGTTACTTACATAGCAAATCAACAGTCTACAATTGTCTCGGTTGATTTGGGCTCCAACAACAAAAACACCACAAACTGGATGGGTTACATAACATTTATCTCTCACAGTCCTGGAGGCTGGGAGAGCCAAGACCAAGGCACCAGCAGTTCTGGTGTCTCCTGAAGGTCTCCTCTGTCCTCACATGGCAGAAAAAGCAAGAAAGCTCTCTAAAATTTCTTTAGTAAAGACACTAATCTCATTCTTAAGGGCTTAACTCTCATGACCTAGTCACCTTCCAAAGACCTCCATCTCTTAATGCATTGGGGGTCAGATGTCAACATATAAATATGTGGGGACACAGACATTCAGTCCATAGCAATAAGATTGCCTGATGTTTGTATAAAATATATTTCCTTTTAGTAAATAAAAATGTTTAAAGAAATCATTAGTGATTTCAAACTAGAAAATCAGTGATAAGAAATTATTACTGAGACTATAGAAATTTTTATAAATATTATTTATGATATATGTTTTCCAAATTATTATTAGGAAAATTTCCAATATTATAATGAGAAAAATATCATTTTTAAAGGCAAGATAATAGCTCAAAGCTGTAGCATGGCAAGTAAAAATGAAGAAAAACTTCTGACCATTTCTAAGATAACCTTACTGTCATCTTCACATGATTACATCACGGAGTTCACGTGATCAGCCCCCAGGTTCATGAGAGTGAGTGAAACCGAAGTATGCATGGGGGAGAAAGAAACGGAGAATGGATAGAAGGCTGAAAGTCATGGAGAGTTTGGAATAGAGGGTTTGTGGAAGAAGAAATATGAATGGCAAGAGAGCAGGAGTTTATTGGAGGAGACAAAGCATGAGACCTTTGACCTAGAGTGGTTTTCAGAGGTAACATGTGCATCGAACATTGCCTTAGGGGCTGTAAAAATACAGTCATCTGGTCCCAACCTGCACCTTCGGAGTTATGTTTATGAAGTTTCCCATGCTGTGTTAATGTATACTGGACTTTGATAATGATTTAAGTATTGGACAGCAAAAATAGAGGACAGATGGATGCAGTTGGGCCAAGAGATTGCTGGAGTAACCGTTTTAAGAAGATGAGGAATTAATTTATTTTATTTCTGTCTTCATTGAGGAAGCACAAATTATGGCATAAATGAGAGAGAGAAAGAGAGAGAGAGAACATTGAAAGACAGCATGGAGGTTTTGGTTAGAAATGGTAGCAGGAAATAAAGTGGATGCTGATTCTGTTTTCTGGCTATAGAAGTAGCAGTATACACTGATTAGAGGGGGTTCTAATAGAAACAGGTATCTCATAGTTCAGTCCACATATTGTGAGGAGAAAATCTGATGTTCGAGAAAAATTCTGAAGAAAAAAAGCGACATGTCACACACACACACACACACACACACAAACACTACTGTGGAAGGAGTGATTCCCCAAATAATCTGGAGACCCAATAGAAAACTGTTTTTGTTTCTTCTTGAGCTTTTCTTTTTTTAAATATGGATTAACTATTCCCAAAAAATATTTCAGGAAAAATTAAGTATTATACTTAATTGGGCCTTTTTCTGCATAAAATCAATGCGCTTATTTTAAATTACAAAATCCCACTTAAATGCACAAAAGAAATGGCTAACAATGAATATAGATTTTATTTTATACTTTTATTACAATCTAGTGATTTAGGAAAAGATTCTTAATTGCTTTATGTAATCAAGTCTCTCTTGATTACAGCAGCACATAATTTATTGAAAAAGATTTAAGTAGCTATTGAACACAGCTCTATTAATTTTCTAATTAATTCAAAAAATTTAAAATGTAAGTATTAATTATGTTTTGAATTTGTTGACCTATTTGTTTTTTCCTTTTACTTATGTGCTATCCAGTTGCAGCCAAAGGAGTCCTGGAAAATGTCCCAGAAAAAATTAAAAATAAATCTATGTAGGATTGAGGATGACATGCGAGCAAAGAAAGCCTGTGCCAAGATAAGGACGACAGAGGGAAGGACATTCAACAGCCTCAGCCACGTGCAAAGGGGCGTTTGTAAGGTTCCCATATCCTTTAGTCACATCTCAGCCCATTAAACAATTCATGCAAGACAAGAATACTTATTTCAGCTCCTATCTATTAAAAAGAAATTGCATTTTTTTGTTTTAAGGGTGTAAACACTCTATTACTTAAAAAATAAATTTAAAAGCATTTCCTTCCTAAGCACACTGTTTTGATAAAATTTCTAAAGTGACTCCAGATAGCTTGCAGCAATTTGGAGGAGTATCGTCTTTAATTTAACTTCATAAAAGAAAATCAATATTTACAATAGTCATTTCTCCAATAAACATAATTGGCAAATAAGGCCAAAAAATATGGCCTAACATCAGGAGAAACATTTAAGATATGATACTCTTGCCAGTAAATGATGTAATTTTTTTGTGATGATTTCAGCAGTGGTGCTTTTCAAATATGCTCACGAATTATTTGAAATTCTTCTCCCTAAAAGGTAGGACCTAGACCCCCTCATCTTCAGATTAATTGACTTGCTTCTAATAAATATATCACTAATTATTTTAATTCTATAAATTTACCCAAATCTGAAATTATTTTCATTCTATTTTCATGTTCCTCACTTGTTACATAGTATATTCCTCAAAATTGTAATTATGTCTTCAGCAGAATTTTGAAAATCATTAGTCCACCAGAAAGATTCTTTGCTTGTCTTCTGTTCTGTTGCTTATCATTGATTAAATTACTGAAAAAATATTTATTCTCTTTTCTCTACTTTTTTCACACATTGATCCTGAACTTGGTCATGGCCCTGTGACCTGTTTTTATATAAATGACCATGCCACTGAGATTTTGTGGCTATTATGTAGCAATAGCTAACAAGAGTGTCTCACTCAACCATCAGAGTTTTCCAGTTTGGGGTGGAGAATTTAGGTGACATAGTTTACAAGGCAATTCTGAATGAATGACTAAATAAATGAAAAATGACAGAATAAATAAGCATTCAAACAAATGCCCTCAATCCAGATTCTGTGTATACAGAAATGTTAGGGAGAAAAGAACACATTATAACAGCATTTATTTGTAATAGAGATACATCTTAGCATATTATACCTTTGATCATCAGACTTGACATACTTTCCTCACTTTTTATCTTGTTTTTCCTCTTAGCTCAACATCCATTTCTTCTTAGTCTCCTTTTCTCATTGCAACTCATCCTTGGAACTCCTTCCTTTTCTACCTTCATGGACTCTCTAGATAATATCATCACATTGGAGGTTTTAACACTATGTATATGCTGATTCTCTCTCTAATCCATTCCTTTGTTTGAACTTCAGGTTCATATTTATATTTTCCTACTTGTCAAAACTGAGATCTTGAATTTTCCATTGAACCTTCTCTATCTGTAGCATTATGCATTTTCAGTAATGGAAACTCCACCATTTCACTCTCTCAGATCAAAAACATGAGTTATTCTTAACTCCTAGCTTTCCCACACACCGTAAAATGATGTTGGGCCCTTCAAAAGGTACTTAGATGTGACTGTTTATCACCCACTTTTTGCTATTAATCTGGTACTAGCCTCATTCATCTCTCACTGGG
This sequence comes from Micronycteris hirsuta, assembly GCA_004026765.1. Classification (NCBI taxonomy): domain Eukaryota; kingdom Metazoa; phylum Chordata; class Mammalia; order Chiroptera; family Phyllostomidae; genus Micronycteris; species Micronycteris hirsuta. Next base: position 120,263 of record PVJI01001147.1, on the reverse strand, counting down.
TCTCACTTCTCCCATTTTTGCCAACTCTAAGTTTATTTTCAAATATACAACAAGAGTGATCGATCCCTTTAACATATAAGGGCAATCATATCTCTCTTCTGCTTATAATTTTCCAGTGGCATTCCAACTTATATAAGTTAAATCCATAATTTTTGCAATTAATTACAAGGCTCTCCAAAGATCCCTCACCTACTTACATCTCTTTACTCATGCTCTGCCAATTCTTTTCTATTCAATTCTTTCTAAACTCACATTGGTCAGGTCGTTATGCCAAGTACACTCCCTATGTGCTCCTGTGGCTCACTCTCCTTGGAACATTCCTCCTTCAGAGTTCTGCAGAGCTAGTGTGCTCACGCTCTTCCAATTACCTTCTCATTGAAGCCTTCCCTACTCTGTATTTAAAATTACAACTCTCACCCTACGGCAGTTTTCATTTCACATCGCTGCTTTCTTTCTTTCTGTAGTATTCATCATAATTATGGTGCACTTGGCCAAGTTCGTGTGGCTTGCTACGATCTACAATGTTTGTTTTCAACTTAATTTCATAATTTTAGATTATATGTATGTTGCACATGTAGGATGGATTTTAATTTATCAGAGGTGAGGTATGCATTCCAAATTCCTTTTTCCACTGTTTATATATATTAAGAGATTTATCAGGCTGGGCCACCCCATTAGTTTGCTTGGTCTGCCATAACACAGTATAACATACTGTGTGACTTGAATATAAAAATGTATTTTCTCATAGTTCTATAGGCTAGAAATTCAAGATTGAGGTGCCAGCAAGGTTGATTCCTTCTGAGGGCCATAAGGAAAGGATCTGTTTTGGGACTTTCTCCTTAGCATTCAGATGACCACCTTCTCCCTGTGTCTTTACATCATCTTTTCTCTATCCACGTCTGCATCCAAATTTCCTCTTTTTATAAACCTATAAGATGTCCTTCTCAAGAGTCATACGACATTTCTCATTTTACTTAGTGACTTCTGTTAAGATCCTATCTCCAAATATGGTCACAATCTGAGGGACTGGGGATTAGGACTTCAACACATAAATCGGGGTTGGGGGACACCATTCAGCCCAAAACAGCCACTAATTCATGTTTAATATCATGAATCTGAAATATAACTGATTCTGAATGAAACTACAGATATTGTAAATGAGTGTTTATTGATATGAAGGAGAGAAGAAAGCATAAAAGGGTAGATGAATTTTTAAAAACTGCACTATGTTGGATACTCACTCACTATTTGGGTCCTGGGAGATTTTCATATCTACTATTAGCCTGATCCACTCTACAGAATATTATTAAAATGATATCTGTTATGTAGCTCTCCAACAGATGTCTAACTTGTGACTTAGACCTAATACAAACTCAGAATTGATTGCTATGTATTAAAATGAACAGCTATTCAAGGTGTTCCTAGTTGTATTGAAGCTCTTACCTTTTTTATTTTGCAAAAGAAATTAGCCGCAAAATGTTGAATTAAATATGTTATCTTAACTATTTGTCTCTTGGGTCTTAAACATTTTGATTTTCCCAGGTCACTGAATTCTGAATAAATACGTGGGAACACAATAAAATCACTACTTTTGTGTTAGTTTGTCAACGATTTTTTTTAAGATTTTATTTTATTTATTTTCAGAGATAGGAGAAGGGAGGGAGAAAGAGCAATGTATGGTTGCCTCTCACATGGCCTTCACTGGGGACCTGGCTCACAACCCAGGCATGTGCCCCAACTGGGAATCGAACCGGGACCCTCTGGTTCCCAGCCCGCGCTCAATCCACTGAGCTACACCATCTGGGTGAATTTTGTGTTGTTTTGAATCCTTAATTTTTGACTACAATACTTGCCTTGGAAATGAGTTTAGTTTAAATAATTGTTATAAAAATGTAAGATGAGGAGTCTTCAATATTCTATGCTTGCCGACAACTGGTTCACTGACTTATCTGAAAACTAGACAACTGCACTGGAAATAAATTATCATCATCAAACCTGCCTGTTGGAGAATCACTATTATGATGAAATTCAGGTCATGACAAGTTTCTAATTTCAAGTTGATGGTGAATGATCATCAGCTAATTTGCCCCACTCTTTTTCTTCCAAAATTTTTCTGCTTAACACTCTGGCCACCAGTTCGGAGAATTCAATTCCCGAATTTTTGAGTCCCTTATTCTGATTCCTGGAAAAACAATAACAATGCTTGATCTCCTCAAATTCCTAAAACTTACAGAAGTCTCCTTTTTAGAAATTTATGAGAAATGAGCATTGTCCGTGGACTAAGCTGAGTGGATATGGATACAGTAAATAATGGGTACACCATGAACTCTAGTCGATCAAATTTGGGGACCTACCACCTTGTAAAAACTAGCCCTAGCCATAAGGAAACAAGACAAGCTTTTTGGTGTGCATCACCTATCGGGTCTGTTCAGGGTCCTAGCAGATGTGGCTTCAAATACCCATTTTTTGGTGTGACTGAGAAACTTACTAAACTCTTTGAACCACTTTTTTTCCTGTGCCCTATATTCTGAAAATGATACTGCTGTAGCAGCAGGGATTAAACATAACCAAGGAAGTAAAATACCTGTATGCAGAAAACTACACAACATTGAAGAATGAAATTAAGGAAGACGCAAATACATGGAAGCATGTATCAGATTCATGGATTAGAAGAATTAATGTCATCAAAATGTCCATACTACCAAAAAATTTATAAATTAAATTCAATATTTATTAAAATACCAATGACATATTTCACAGATATAGAACAAACATTTCAAAAATGTATATGGAACCAACCCTGGCTAGTGTAGCTCAGTGGATTGAGCGCGGGCTGGGAACCAGATGGTCCCAGTTTGATTACCCATCAGGGCACATGCCTGGGTTGCGGGCCGGGTCCCCAGTGAGGGCCATGTGAGAGGCAACCATACATTGCTGTTTTTCTCCCTCTCTGTCTCCCTCCCTTCCCCTCTCTCTAAAATAAATAAATAAATTCTTTTAAAAAAATGTATATGGAACCGTAAATGACCCCAAGTAGCTTCAGCAATTATGAGAAAGAAGAACAAAGTATAAGGGATCACAATATCTGATATCAAACTATATTACAAGGTGACTGTAATCTAAACAGTCTACTCCCGGCATAAGAACAGACACAATGGAACAGAATAGAGAGCTCAGAAATAAACCTTTGTCTCTATGGTCAATTAATATTCGACAAAGTGGGAAGAAGCATAAAATGGAGTAAAAAATAGCCTCTTCAACAAATGGTGTTGGGAGATCTGGACAGCTACATGCAAAAAAGTGAATCTCAAGCACCAACTTACACCATACACGAAAATAAGCTCAAGATGGCTAGAAGACTTAACTATAACTTGTGAAACCATAAAAGACCTAGAGGAGAACATAGGGAGGAAAATTCCAAGTAGTCTACACAGCAATATTTTCACTGTTGTGTCCCCTAGAACAGGAGATACAAAGAAAAGAATAAACAAATGGGATCTCATCAAAATAAAAAGTTTCTACATGGCTAAAGAAAACATCAGCAAAATGAAAGGGAACCAACCATATAGGAAAATATATTTGCAAACAATACCTCAGACAAGGGTTTAATTTCCAAAATATATAAAGAATTCACACAACTCCACTCCAGAAAGACAAACAATCCAATTAAAAAATGGGCAAAGGACCTGAACAGACACTTCTCCAAGGAGGACATACAAAAGGCCCAGAGAAATATGAAAGGATGCACAGCATCACTAGCCATCAGAGAGATGCAAATTAAAACCACAATGAGATACCTCTTCATACCAGTCAGAATGGCCATCATTAACAAATCAACAAACAACAAGTGCCGGCGAGGTTGTTGAGAAAAGGGAACCCTAGTGCACTGTTGGTGGGAATGCAGACTGGTAGAGCCACTATGGAAAACAGTATGGAATTTCCTCAAAAAAACTAAAAGTGGAACTGCCTTTTGACCCAGCAGTTCCACTACTGGGATTATACCCTCAGAATCCTGAAACACCAACTCTAAAGAGCCTATACACCCAATATTCATAGAAGCACAATTTACAATAGCCAAGTGCTGGAAGCAACCTAAGTGCCCGTCAGTAAATGAGTGGATCAAAAAACTATGCTACATTTACACAATGGAGTGATACACAGCAAAAAGGAAAAAAGGAGCTCCTGCCCTTCATGACAGCATGGATGGAACTGGAGAGCATTATGCTAAGTGAAATAAACCAGGAGGTGACGGACAAATACCATATGATCTCACCTATAAGTTGAACCTAATTAACAAAATGAAAAAGGAAGAAAAATATAACCAGAGACATGGAAATAAAAACTGACAGTAACCATAGGGGAGGGGAATAACGGGGAAAAGAAGAGGAAGGGTCACCAAGGAACATGTATAAAGGACCCATGGACAAAGCCAAATGCCCACTATGGGGTTAGGATTGAGGGGAGAGTGGTGGGGGGAAATGGAGACAACTCTGCTTGAACAACAATGAAAAATATAATGTTATTTAGTTCATGGTATTAATGTTGATTTAAAATATAAATAGGTAATTAAACAAGGTATTCTCTAAAGCTGTCAATACATAAGCACACAAAGATTGCACATATATGTCTGTAAATATGTAGATTAGAAATTTACCAAATCCTTTCTCATTTGATTTGGAGTGTATTATTTCAAAAGGAATACTTGGGGTGTCTAAGAATAAGAGAGAATATATAATTGTAAAGCCTGTGAAGATATTTTCTCCTTTGAATAATTTTCCCAGACAGTGCTTAGTTGCTTAAGAAGAGTTAAGCACTATGAGATACCGCAAAAAGTGAAAATAAAAACTATAGAGTTTCCCCTTATTATGACAGTGTTCGATTGACTGAGGGAATAAATAGTTTGAAAAGCTTTATTCAGTAATGATGATGATAAAAATAACACTATTCATAATATTACCAGCAAGGAGCTAAGTAGTTATTACAATATTCCAGACGTTGTTTGAAGTGACTTGTTTCCATTAACTTTCATGCCTGACTGTGAGGTAGATATTATCATTGTTCCCATATTATACCCATATTATAGGTAAGGAAATTGAGAAGCAAAGGTCAAGGCAGTGTGCCCAAAGTCATATCCCTCATAAGGGCTAGTGTTGGGTCTTGAACCCATATCGCCTGATTCCAGAGTCTTCGTGCTAGACAACTTAATCACGTTTCCCTTAAGGATTTCTATGTGCCAGAAACATCGACAACTTCTTTCATTTATCTTGTAATATTAATGCCTGCACAGTATTCTTATCCCAATTTTGTGAGATAAGATTCACAGATACTTAATGGTTTAAAGTCAAACTCTTAAGAAGTGACGGGTGCAGCATTTTCACTGATGATTCCAAATCCTGTGTTCTAGGCAACAGTTCTAAGTATTACCTTGAACATTTTATAAAATGTGTAGCTGTCACCACTGAGTTAATTTTAAGTTGGTGAACATATTCGATTTTTCTTTACTCTAGGTAATTGGTTTGGCTGAGGCCATAAATGTAACTGGAAAGCAGGCCAGCTAGGTGTAACACTTGAAGCAATGTACAAATAATCAAATAAACTGTAGTTGTAGCTCTAGGTTCTGATTTATAGTCACTGAAATAGAATCGCACTGCACGAGAGGATGTCAGTTTTTATGTGTGGCATCTGGATATTCCTGAAAATATCTCAAACAATGGCTAATAAAAGATATTGATAATTGAGAACTCCAAGTGGAAGGTATAAATTGTCAAGAATGGCAGGAGGAAAAAAAGCCAGAATCCCAGGTTTTCTACTTTCAAGGCAAAATGTGTCCGCCCATAAAGAGAAGTGAACCTGAGAGCGTTGCTATAAGGGCGTGATTGATTTCCCGGCTGGCTAGTAGCAATCAGATTCTTCCTTGTGAATAACACCTCATATGTCACCATTCCAAGTGCCTTAACACCAGCTAATGTCTGCACCCTGGAAAAGCAAGTAAAGAATTCATGAATTGCCTTTCTTTCTATAGTTCATTTAGAAAAGATAATTGTTTAGGGAATAGACTCTCCTTGGCTCGTTGGTTTAATAATACAGGAAACACGTTTGGAATTTCACAACTCTTCCGTTACTCGGTAGGAAGCCAAACTCAGTCTAAATGAACAATTCTTCCTTAACTCACACTCGTGATAAAAGCAGAAAGCCTTACTCATTATTAAAATGTAAGCAGATAATGAATGAATTTACTAACAATTCTTCCCTGCCTGGGTAGTCAGTCTTTGGGCAGCCTTTCCCTCTAAACTATACAGAAAGTAAACCCTCATTAATTTGAGGCAAAATATCAGAAATTAAAATATTTATTCACCAACATTGACCTCCACCACAAGAATTTCTCTGGATAACTTGAAAGAAATGCCACTAGTATTTTATGATTTTACTTTTTTTTTGCATTAATGAGCATGAATTCTAGGTAGCCATCCAATAATATCACACATGTTTGCTTTCTGAAATGTGAATTCAGAGTAGGAGAAAAAGTATTGAATTAACAGCAATTATAGCCAGAATTGCTTGTAATCCTGGGTATATCCACGGGAATGTCTCATTTGTGAATGTCATCAGTTATGTGTTTCCAGAAATAAAACAGGATGAGAATCACTGATTTAGTTGCTTCATATTTTAAGTCTAATTGTAAAAAGTATCCATTTTCACAGTCAAAAGTATATAAAAGCAGAACAAACTAACAGACACCCGATCTTTGTCCAGTAAAATTCATATTGTAAAGTGAGCATTGTTTTACTCACTTGCTCACTTTACAATATGTAACAAGTATTTATGTATGACAAAATAAAAGCATAGTATTTATGTATGACAAGTATTTATGTATGACAAAATAAAACATAATGTAAAGATAACACTTAATAATAGCTACCATTTCTGGAGTTTTTCTATATAACAGATTCTAAGTCCTATGCCTTCCATTTCCCACCTTATTTAATCCTCCCAATAACCCATGGAAGAGAAGTCCCCATTCTTAGAGGAGAAATATGAAGCTCACAAAGATTGAATAACTTACCCCAGTAACCTATCAGTAGTGAAGGCAAGCTTTCAATCTAAAGCTTACACTTTTTCCCACATGCCATGAAAAATGTCATACAGATCAAATTTACCTCTGATTTTTTATCAAGGTCAAAGATAAGTGAAACTAAGGTGGAGACACTGTAAAGAGCCCCCAATGACGCATCCATCATCACCTTGCACAATCCCACCCCCCCCCTCCCGTCGTCAGTAGGATCTGTGAATATGATGTGGGGCAGGGTCTCAATTCTCACAGCAAATGTGGAGGGGCTTTTTTAAAAGATATATTTAAGGACTCTAATGAGTTGACTTTGAGTTAATCAAAGGGAGATTCTTTTGGGTTTTCAAGGCCCTTTACTAGAAGATTTAAGCCTTCCTTAACAGAGATGATCCCTCACTGGATTTGAGCAGGTAAACTGCCAGGTTATGGGAAGGATAATGGACAGAATCGCAAGGCAAGGACCGAAAGTCTGCCTCGAATGGCTGAGAGCGGTCCTTGAGCGGAGCCATCATGTACACAAAACACACTAATGTGTTTCTGATCATTCTGGATAATTCCCTAAGGGGAGGGGATTCAGAAATCTACATTGCATGATGCTGTAAATGTGGTAAAGGGAAGGCTGCTTAAGTGACCCTGGATATAATGCCTAAGTGCAAAAATTTCCTAGCAGCATTAACAAAAGAAAGGAAAAAACTGAGTTTAGTTATTTAATAAGAAAATACTGACTAGTGTATATAAGGACATAAGTATCCCTCCAGAAAGCCTGAGTAGAATATAGCAGGAATAAATATATAAGGAAGTAGGTTTGAAATCTAAATATAGCTATGATCATATTTTTTACCTTCACTTTATTTGACATGATAAATGTACAGAGATCTTGATGAGGCTTTCATATAGAAAACAGCACCTCATTTGAATGAAAAATTTACATCTTAAAAGGTTATTTCACCTCTAGGCTAAAATGCAAAATACCACCCCTTGCTTTTCTCCTGTGGGTTTCTGAAGGTTTATAGTCTTCCATTTTCTGATTTCTGGAGGCTTGATCAAGGTGCCCTGAGCAGCATTAAAACCTGAGATTTAATAGAGATGGTGACATCTGCATTGGCATTAGGTTGTAGAGGGAAATAGGATATTGCACTCAAGTCAGAACCATGAAAAATGCACAGCAAGCTGAGTCATTAAATGGAGACAATGCATGATGATGTCACATTCATAAAATAAAGGACTATGTAACTATTATAAGTTTTGTTTTCAAAATATTTAATAACTTCAGAGTCATTAGCAGTGTGTTAAATGGGAGAATAGGATCTTTGTTTAGAGAGCAGGACCAATAAAATGGCATTGGTCCAGTCTAGATAGCATAAAGTATATAAAACAAAGTGAAGTCACTTATGTCAACCAAGATGGCTGTCAGTCAGCCATGACACTTTGGTTCAGGATAGAAACTACCTAAGTCATGCTAGACACACCTGGCACACTAGACACACCTAAGGTATCTGTATACGTGATCAGAACAGCCATGTCTGCCCAGCAGGGCCACCTGTAGATAGACTCCTGGAAAAATTCCACTCTTGGCATCAGGGGTGCCAAGACACTTATCAAGAGACCCAGAAGGGGAGAGTACACCACTCTCAGGGTACAACTGAGGCAGGCTCCAGACCACTGCTGAGACAGCTGAGTCCACACACCGGAGTGCTGCTCCACGGCACGCTGATCTCCCTTGGCATTGGCTGCAAGAGGCTCTGCCCTGCTGGACCGAGGACTTTGCCTGCCCTGCTGCCCACCTGGCTCTGGAGCTCCTTCCTTGCAAAACACTGACAGCTCCTTTGCTCACTGTGCTGTCTCCAGGACCCGCAGGCTGAGACTCTGGGACTTGGGTTCGTTAGCCCCCATTTCCTCATGTGATGTTATTGCTGATTGTTTCTGAGTGATTAGTATTGTAATTAGGTTAGTATAGATTTGGATTAAATCTGCCTTAATAAAAGCTGAGTGAATCTACCTTAATAAAGTCCGAGCGATAGCATAGTAGCCTGTGTTGGCTCCCTTCTCTGTGCTGGTGTCACCTGTAGGGCCAGTGGTGGCCATGCGAGCATCTCGGTGCTTTCAGTTGGGGAGGCTTGGATCAGATGACCAAAACAGGGCCCGAAGGCTGACTTACAGGAAAGACTATACTGCGAACATACACTCAGGACACTTTGTGTGAGGGCTATTTATACAAAAAATTCAGACAGAAAACATGAAAAACCAGGCCAATGTGTTAGCAGCTCTTAGCTCTAGACAGTGGGATTATATATAATCTTATTTTATAACTTTTTTGCATGTATGTACTTTTATGTATTTATATTGTTGATTAGTATGCAAATTTTAAATGAATTTGTTATTTTTAGAATCAGAAGTAGACAAACTGGGAAAACTGAGCTTCATGGCAAAGCATTAGAATGTATAATGACCTAGGTGGTCCATAAAAAGTGATCCAAGTGCAATCGTTGAATCCCTTCCAGCTTCCAGATGCCTTGACTCTAAGTTCACTTAGGGGCATGTGCAAAGAGAAGAACATTCTTTGGCATCCAGCCATTGTCTATAGTTCACAATGTATTGTAAATGAAACATTACTCAGTTTCTCTGACTACCAAAAATGGTAGCTAATTATGGTGATGAGTTTTATGATTTTTTCCAGGTATTATATTCTCTGGTTCCATATTCTGTGATTCCCTCAAATAGAGTTCTTGTAGATGTTCGGATTTGGGTGGTGTTTAGAAACTTCACCTTATTTGAAGACATGAAAACTGGGAACATGCAACCTTAGATCACGGGAGCTGGGATGCAGGCAGAGAGATAGCCCGGTTGCCTGTAGTTGAACCATGTCGCTAACATGTATTTGGTGTGTGACTTGGGCAAGTTACTCAACTTCTCTGTGTTTCGATTTTCTCATCTAGGGATGAGTGCTGAACTCATAGGCTTCGCGTGAAGATTAAATTAATTAATAGATGTGGAGCACTTAGAATGAGGTCAAGCACGTGTTCAATAAATATTAACGATTATTATTTTATTCCTCTGCTTAAAGTAGGAAGAAAAAAAATGAGCCAAATGAAAAACACCCTAACGGGGTTGGAACGATTTATTCTACATTAGAAAAAGGTGAGCAAGGACATCTAAAATTTCTCAGTCTAAGCAACCTTATTAACTTGCATGATTGCTTCTGCTCTAAAGCCCAATATTTTACCTTTAGAAAAGTAAAGAGGAAGAATGATGTGGGCATATTGCTAAAGACGTTAAAATAACTCTGAGATTCTAGCTCAGAGGAGGGAGGATCTGCAGATAACCTGGTTTGCCAATTCAATTTTTACCTTTCCTTCAAGGCCATGCTCAAATGCCTTTTTCCGTGTTAAGTTTTGCTGTTCATCATCGAACATATGACAAGCTCCCCATCTCCTCTAAAATCATCCTTTGCGCTAGCATACCCACGACCCTTTTTACGGAATCTTTAGTATCAAAGTGTCAATGTTGTCTCTTCTCCAGTAAAACGTATTAACAATTTATTCAATTAGCATTTATATAATGCTTACTATTTCCAAGTTTTGCTCTAAACACTTTGCAGATGGTATCTCATTTAATCTTTGTGGAAAATTGCAAAGTATAGCAACAATTTCTCCCATCTGTGTTTGCACAGCTTGTACTATGACTTTGCCTTGCTTCCCAAGTTTATTTCTCCATCCCCTCGAATCTGTGATGCCCTCGCGATGTGTTTTGACAGTGGAAGGCAGTGGAAGGCAGCAGAAGTGACATGGTGAGTTGAAAGTTTAAGGCTGGACGTCTTGGAGCTTCTGCTCTCTCTTTCTTGCTGGCTTGACAATGCCAGGTAAAGGGACCCGCCTCAGTCTCCTTGAAGATGTCACCACAAAGAGAGATAGACCAGCCAAAGACTAGTACCACCTACCAGATAGCTGAGAGAATTTTCTAGATCAGCTGTCCCCAGGGGGATCAGCAGATGGCTATAGGTACATCAGTGACCCAAGCAAGAACAGCCAGAGAATCACCCATTTGTTTACAGCCACCAGATTCAGGTTTGTTTTGCAAGTCAAAGCTAATACACTCCCTATAAAATTGATATAAACTAGGTATAACACCATTCCCATGTTAATATGGACTAGTTGCAGTGCCATTTTACAAATGAAGAGGCTGAGGCAAGTTGAATAAATGTTCAAAGTTGCACAGCTGGTACATGGCAAACTCAAGGTTCCAGCCCCGGATCTGTGGTCTTAACCTTTATGCTGAGCTGACTTCCTTAAATTCATATTCCGTTTTATAATCTCTTCAATTACACAAACAAACATTTGTGAAGCATCCTTGTCCTCAATTAGGGTCCACAGTTTCTGGTGACGTTCTTATATGCATTATTTTATTTGACTCTCTAGACTATCCTCTGAGGTAGGCAGACCAAGTGTCAAAACTTTTCATGCTATAGATTTGAGACAAAGATACCTAGAGGCTAAATACAATATAATGCCCAAAGTTAGACAGGTATTGAGGGGGTAGAGTCTAAAATATGTTCTCTTTTTTTACACATTCCCTAATGAACAGGTACCGAGTTTTATGTCAAGGCATACATGGGTATCTTGCATGTATTAGGTTTTCAGTAAATATTTGTTATAAATAAATGTAATGAGGAATCATAATTTAACCCCTGTTAAATTTATCTTCCCTTTTTATGAATGTAATCTCTACAGAGCAAAGTTATGAATTCTTCGTTACATTATATATATACATATATACACACATATGTGTGTGTGTGTATGTACTGCATGAGTAGCACATATGGTAGCTAATTGTTTTAATTTAAGGGAGGAAACTTTGGATTATATGTGAACCTCAGTTTCTGATAAGAACCCAGACACTTTTGATTTATTATTAAATGAATAAATATCACAAATCCTTGGCACACTAAATATCAAGACTTCCAAACTGTTCAAAAGCTTGAAAAGCTATCATCGAAGTCCTCTGTCCATTATCTCAGGAAAACACGGCTTACGGAAGAGTCAGCAATGCCATCCCCAGGAGGCTGAACTTTAAGAACCAATGCAACACCCACCAGGAAGACATGGTCTATTTAAGCAAAGAAGATGTACTGAACAAAAAATATAAATATAAATGTGCTGTTCTTTCTTCCTACCCTCTTTCCTCCCACAGCTGTGTCTTTTGGGAAGATGGAGATAAGGAGATTTGCCAATTTAGCAAAGTGAGTTCACTGTCAAACTTGGGGGAAAGTAGGGAGCCAATTAATAGTATAACTATAATAGTTTAAAATATTTCTAGTAAAAGAAATCTTCACACTCCAGACAGGATCCGTGGTACTCTGGGTTGAACTTAATTGTAGATATACATTTTAGCTATGTTTTAATTTTCATTTGATTCTATTTTATGCTAAGAAATCCAGGAAACTAAAGACAGAAATAAGATGAGAATAGGAGAGAATCAGATACCATATTCTTATGGAAGTTTGAAGCAACATATCTAAGAAAGTAACAGATGAGGTTTGCACCTTTGTATTATTACTTTCATGTCTTTTTTCCTTCTCCTGGTACAAAGGGACTTTCATACTAGAAATATTTAAATTCTAGGGTCTGGCTTGAGGACTGGAATATATTCAATACTGATGCAGTGAGTGAAAATAAGGTGCATATCACTGTATATTTAACTCTGGGTATGAACTGATCTGGATTTAAAGTAATGCTATCAATTCTACTAAAAGCAGTCATTTTCAAAATCCTGTCTTGATGATAGTTTTATTACTAAGGAAATGGAGGAATTTGTTTTATAGAGATTTTAGATATTTATACCTTTTCCTCTACAGTGTTTAACTTAAAACGTAGCACAAAAATAAACATGAGAGCTAAAAAAATAATATAAGCTTTGTTACCCCCAAATATGGTAAAGACATTGTTTAAGTCTAGATCCAAAGTAGAACTGCTTCTACCTTTTCTTCCTCCTCTCTCAAAAAATGCCCTTAACCAAGATTCTGGGAAAAGTCTAGATTAGGCAGTGATTGCAGAGCAAACTCTGGGCATATACATAGCCCACTGAATGCAAGGTTGAGCTGGTTTCACGCTTCAAATATAAGACATGCAACACAAGAAAAGCAAATAGACAAACCAACACTACTTAACACATTTATTCACCTTAAGGGGTCCCATAGCACCTGTCTGGTGAAGGACACTTCTTTCTATGAGGAAGAAGGAGTGTGAGGAGTTTAGAAAGGGCTTGCAAAAACTTTCAAAGTGCTTCCTCTGGAGAGTAAAATAGAAGTCCCTTAGCAAAACATGAGGATGAGTCAGGAAAAGCCTCTTTCCTTGTAAAGAAGAGATGGTAGTGTTACTGGACTAAACAGTAGCTGCACGCATCAAAGCCCAATAAGACAAGAACAATAAGACAGGAGTTTGCAGCTACGAAGGTAAGGGATTATTTTTAGAAAGTAGTCCATGCCTGGAGTCACAGGTGAGCTAATGCTTAAAGACTTGGCTCCCTAATGGCTACCAGGGGATGTGCTATTTGGGGGGAAATAATTAATCATGGTGCTTAAGAGAGTTAAGGTTATGATCTGGGTCATGATCATTACCGATTGGCCGGTGTTAGAGTACGTGTAGCTGGTGAGTTCATCTTGTCCTGATGTCAGCCATGGCGTCACTTTTTCTAGTTTCACTACTTTTCTGGGCCTGCAGCTGAAACACAACTGAGGCCTAATGTTATCCCGAGTTTAAAAGAAACTCTGTCTCTGGGGTCAAGAGACCCCAGGCTTTGTTTATAAGATTGTTTAATGTTGACCAGGGCCTCATTGTCCTGAGGCCTTAATGATGAAGGGAGTGGATATGTGAGGGAGAAGGAGGTAGGTGAGTCAGGATGCTGAATGAAGTCAGTTTTAATCAAAAGGGAAGAAAACCAAAAAGGTCATAATAAAAAAATGAAGTTTCTATGTGGTTACAGTAGAAATTACTACTTTCAACTCAAAGTGGATCAATAAGACAAATAAGTAGATTTATAAAAAACCTTATATTTAAGCCTATAATTGGTTTAAAAAGTACAGTTTCAAACAAAGAATATTATATGACTTAATATTCTTTGTCCGAAGGAGAGAGGGAGGGAGGGAAAGTGGGAGGGAGAAGAAGGGGGATAAATCATGAAAAAACAATTAGTATAATTTTATAAAAGGAGAACAGGGGATTGAGTATTCAGAGATTTATTTTATCCATTTAAGAATTAAAGAATGTGAATTATTAAATTTTGAAAATCAGTACGATATTGTCAAAGTAGAAATGGCACTGGATAAAGTTAAATAAGCAAGAAAAGTTTTATTTGCAGCTATGGCAATAAGTGAGTGAGGCCAGAGCTCAGCTGGAATTCAGCCCTTCTGCTATGAAGGAATGGAGAGTTTTAAGGGCTCAGGTGTGATAGATCATAGCCTAAGTGTCCTTACCCAAAGGAAAAGTAAACTTAGATGAAAAGGAAGCTTTACAACTTGGAGCGAGGCTGCCCCCTGAAGTACCTCTCCTACCTCCCACAGAAATTTGGAGATGGGGTGTGTCTTCCCTGATGATTACATTTCAAAGAGACAGTTTCCTGGGCCCTGGGCTATAAACTGTCAAAGGCTTTTTAAAAGATTTACATCTCAAAGAGACTGAAAAACAATTTATAATTATAAGCATCCTAAAGTAAATACTCCAGAAAAAAAGGATGTTCCTGTCTTGGTCAGTATCATAAGGAAGAACTTAAAAAGGGGTAGAGGACCCTTAAAACGTGATTAAATAAATGCTGATGATTCAAATAAAGCATCAAAAAGAGTTGACTGTTAGATGAATGTGGCTTTTCAGTGAGCTTTTCTAGAAGCACAGGTTACCAGAGAATGTATAAAGAAATGAGACATAAAACCAGGACTGAAGAGTAACGGATAATATCACACAATAATGTCCAAGAAATGAAAATCAACAATATTCCAATGATTCATGGAGCTTTGACTTGGCACTCATATTTCTGGCTACCTACCATTTTATAATAATGAGAAGAAAACTCGAGATACATTTTTTAAAAAAAGACCTTTGTTAGGTATCGTGCGGTTAGGTATTGTGCGGTTAGCGGAAACAAGGCAAGCCCATCCAAGCTCAGAATTCTTAACCAAGGAGACTGACTTTTAAACAGGAAATGCTAACGTAAACATCACCAAATGTAAATTAAGCCTCAGTAGGGAAAATTATAGCAAGAGCACCCAAACACTTAAAATAAATTTCAGTGTCCAGGCCCAGATCCCCAGAAAAAAGATCTTAAAGCTCAACTTTCACCGTCTCCAAGAGGCCTGGAATACTTGTGGATGGGACTGCAAAAGCTATTGTAATAATTTTTGGAAAACCATGGCAAACAAGGACTGTGTTGAAAGGCTTTTAATTTCCCGGCAGCCCTGACACCTATTTTCGTTGATGTGTTGAAATAACTGCTGATTGCCCAAGAATAGAAAGAAACTTTTTTAAAGATTTGCAATCGTTCTAAATACAAGACTATTTTGAAAGGTGAGAAAATAGCTAGAGATATTGAGTTCTCACAGAAAATAACATGGAAAATCTTTTCATGTAAATATAAAATATGCCTGTAGATATGTTATATAATCTATGACTTACTAAGCCATAGATTAAATAATCAATTTTGAGTTTTAAAAATACTAAATTGATTTAATAAAGTATTATTAAATGTTTACTTTTGTTTATTAAAAACTCTCTGGTTCTACATGTAAAATAAAATATCCACACCGAATATCCCTGTCATCTTCATGTTATTACTACATTTTACATCTCATGCAAATCTGAGCTAAGACTTACTATCAAAGATCTGTCTAATAATTTAAGATTTCTCTCTCATAAGCAGTAATCTAAGAATATTATATAGATGAATATTGAATTCTTTATTCCTTTTGTTTTTTCTTTCTTTTGTTCATTCTTTCTCATCCATCCCATTTCTCTCCCATTATCAAAATATGTTCTTAAGAAAGATTCTGATGCAAGTAATTTGCATTTTATTAAAAATTTAATTGGTTGCTTACTCCAGTTGTATTTACATAGTTGATCCACCTACACTGTGTCCTGCAGGTTGTTCTTCTCCTTCCTAAGAACATGGTGCAAGTTGAGGATCACAGCGTGGATCCTTAAAGAGTTAATTTATTTACTTGAATGCTGGTTGAGACATAGGCAGCTCCATAGGTCTGCATGTCGCTAGGAGTTCACAGAAACTTAGATCCTATGTGTTTCCATTGATCCAGTCCAAGGCCATTCCACAATCATCATATTCTTCGTTCACTAAAAAATAAGAACGATAAAATAAAGTCCTTCTATGCATATTCAATGTAGATGTTCCTGTGTTTGTACTCTGTTAGATCTGCTCTTTCATTTGCTTAAATTATACTTTGTTCTTGGCTCACCTCAGTTTTGTAATCACAAACATACTCTTCATCTTTTTATCTTGCCCTGATAATTCATAAAGTTGTGGTAATCTGTACATGCTCCCATAAATTCACAACGGAATACTTTCTATTTCTGCTAGCTAAACCTGCTATACTGTCCTCATCTAAGTCAATAGATTTCTATTCCAATCAGATCTTCTGGAATCAATTTACTCATCTGATGTTAAAATATTTCAGGCTGCAAATAGTAAAACATATATTTGGGGAGACCAGGCTTTCCCAATGTCCTTGAAAAAACGTTACGTTGGTATATTTGGTTGTATATTAGTGTATAGTCACAAGGCAGGGGATCTATGCTGTTCTCACAAGTCCATTGCCTTCACTCTTTTCCCTCTGCAATTGCTTTGTTAAGGCATTACCATTCCTCATTGATTTACTGCCTCAGTTTAACTTCTTTCCCCATCTCTAATGTTTACCTTCTGAAATATAGCTACCACAATGATGCTAGTCAACTATTTTGAACCTATCATACTAACTCCCCACTTAATATCTCTTAAAGGCTTTCCATGACACAAGTCACTTCATGACCTTTACTCTGTCTTCTCAGGCCTCATCATCCCCCAAGCTCTGCATTTACCTGGGAGAAGACCTCTAACAACTTTAACTTTTCTAACACACTCGCCATTCTCTCTCATGACTCCTTGGCTTTGCCATTGCAAATCTTCTGCCTAAAATACTTGTCACCTCCCTTCACCTCCTAGCCGATCCTTGTGGTTCTTCATGGAGTGTGCTCCTGAGAAAGCTTCCATGCCCTTTCTGCTTCTCTGCTGGCCTGGGCTCCTGCCATAGCCCGTCAATAGCTCCGTAAGAGTACTTGCCATATAGGAGAACAAATTTTGGTCTTTTTTTATATCTCTTCTACTAAGGTTTGCGTTCCTTGAAGTTCCACAGAATCCCTTGAAGTGCTATGTACAACCAGTGTTTCTCAATGTTAGTGCTATTAACAATATTTTGGGTGGGATAATTCTTCTTTATGTCAAATATTCTTAACATTAGAAAATATTTTGAACTCAGGGCCCCAGCCAAATATTTGTAAGACACCAAGTCAAATTTCCAAATGCCCATTATGTGAGTGCTACTATTTATTCACAGTTCCAATAAGTGGTTTAAAGATGGCACTTGAAAGTGTGTTGAATAAGTAAAAGAATGGGTAATGAGTAAGTTAACGAATGAATAAGTGAATAAATATCTTTGCCTTAAAATTAACTGAAAAGTTTTGTTGGTTTCCAAAAATTTCTGAATGCTTTCATTGCTTTTTTTTTTTTTTTTTTTTTTTCAAATATCTACAATTACTCTGAACCAATTCTTCCTTTAGGCAATTCTAAGTGATAACTTCTTAAATGATGTTGATGCAATTAATACAGATAATATGTAGATTATTTTAATTTCATAGTTGGATAATTTTTACTTATTATAGGCATACTAGTAATCTTGTAGCTTAACATATATATACTCACAACTTTCATAAATATAATTTATTTTTTTCTTATAACAGATACTGCATAACAGAAAGCTATTTTTAGAATATGGCCATCACATGAAGTGCATCGTATGCCAATATTTGTTTCTATATGTGATTGTAGTTGAAAAAGTATTATAAATTCCAACAGACAAAGACTGATGAGTGTGTGTTATTTTGAAAAAATGGAAATAATACATTATAAATTAGGCTTTTATTAATACTTTAGAGTTTTAGATAATGTCTTTTAAACTGCATTAAAACGTAGTTTTTACATATATAGAAATAGTAGCTGTCTAGTTAGTAGAAAATTATTACTCTACCTATCTTTCACCATAAAAATAAGAAGTTTAGGTATTGTTATAAGAGAAAAATTAATTTCTATCTATAAAATTTATTAGTATACATAGGCTAGGTCTTCAAACATAGAAAACCTGTACAAAATTATAAATCACTTGATAAGAAAATTTATACATACACACATATCAACATATTCATTTGCTTTGGAAACTTAACCTCTGCTTAATTGCTTTAGAAGACACACTGACAAATTCATAGAAAGTTCCAGTAAAGAAACGTCACTAATAGATAATCACATGAAAGCATTGTATAAACAATCAAAACAGCCCTACTCTTCACCCCTGAACTCTGTGGGCTTGTACAATAATTTAGTTTCCCCCATAACTCATACTTTAGCCATACTCATTTATTCTTACCTGTTAGAAATAGCTGTCCCCAGAACTCCACACCTAATGCAGGAAACTAGAGAATGGCTGCAGGTTACAAAGCAAGAGTGTGGAATTCATAGATAACTAGTTTCTGTCATTTGCTAACTGGCTGGTTTTTGAGCAGGCTACTTAACTTCTCTGAGTCTGTTGCTTCATTAAAAAAAATAAAGGTAAAAGTAACTTCACCTTAGAAATCTAGAAAAGGTTAGTTATGTCCAAATTGCTAAACTGTACTGAACATACTAGGTTGCGACGGGAAAGTTTGCTCTCTGTCTTCTAATATTTTAACATTGAAGGCTGAACAACAGTTCATAATCAAGGTCCATCCAGTTTGGCTTAGTGATCTTCCTTACTATACCTGGACCACCAGCCTTCATGTTCCTTTACCATAAGAGAGAAAGGAATTTCTATCTTGTTGATATCACCATGTGGGGAGAAGTTTCTGTGACATAATCTTGTGAACTGCATCTGATATATACTCTTCTGCACCTGATACAGAATGTTTTTATTTTTAGGACCTAGATTACATCTTTTTAAAAAATTAGCCCATCGTATGTACCTCCAAACGTATGTATTCCTGATCTCAGTTAATGAAATATCACCATTTACCAAGTTACACAGTATGGGAGCCCACGAGTCACCCTGGATTTCTCCCTCATCTTTACCTTCATTTTAGTATCCTCCAAGAACCTGAGGTCCAGTGTACTCAAAAGGAAACTCATCCTTGTTTCTCCCACCTCTGTCTTTCTTTTATTCCTTGGTTTGCTCATTATTTACCCGGTTACCTTAGTCAGAAACTGACAAAGATTCTAGGACCTTATTCTCTTTCAATGCCTCAGATGTAATCGATGACCAAATCATAGCACTTCTCCTTTCTTAGTCCCTCTAATATCTATTCGCTTTTCTCTCACTTTGCTCCTCTAGGCTTTCCCAGTACTTCTCAATAGGACTCCTGCAAGAGCCTCCACCCATCAAACCTGCACCGTGTTGGGATGTGAGGGCGATCCTCCTAAAATACTAATTTAATCATATATTTAATGTATCTTCCTAGATTCGAATGTACACATTCCTACTCAATGTCTCCACTGTCATGTTTATTAGATGTCTCAAGCTTATGACAATCAACACATAATTCCTTCTCCTGCTCTCCAAAGTGCCACCTTTACATCTTCACCTCTGTAGACTTTTACTATGAACTCCCAGTTGCTCAGATCAAAAATTCGGATCCAAATATACCTCATTTTTCTTCAGGACTATTTCAATAGACTTAGCCTTTTAACTAGCTTACCTGCTTCTACCCTTGCCCTTCACTATGATATATTCAACAATGAAGTGAACATAATCCACTCAAAATTTAACACAGATTAATGTCACTCTTCTGCGAGAAACCTTTAGAAGCTCCCCATCTGACTCCGACAAACCAAGCTCTCCACGTTTGCCTACAGGATGTGCCATTACGGCTCTGACCTCATTTGCTCCCAGCCTCTCCCCACTACACGTTCTCCAGTCACGCTGCCCTCCTCACTCTTTCTTCACATGTTGGCAATGTCCTACCTTCAAGGCCTTTACATTTGCTTTTCCCTCTGACTAGTCCAAATGAATGTTTCCTTAACTTCAAAGAATAATTTAAATAGGCTTTATTTTTTAGAGCAGTTTTATTTTTACATAAAAATTGAGTTGAATATGTATAGAGTTCTCATATACTTACTTAACACCCCTCCCTGGTTTCCCTGAGTCTTAGCATCTTGCCTTGGTATGGTGAATTTGTTATAATTGATAAATGATATTGATACAATATTTTTAATTAAAATGCACCATTGACAGGTTTACATTAGGGTTAGTTTGCATAAATTCTACAGGTCTTGAAAAATGCATAATGGTATAAATACATTATTATAGTATCACACAGAATGGTTTCTCTACCCTAAAAACCTCCTATACTCCACACATTCATCCCTCCCTCCTCCTGAACTCCTGGCAACCACTTATCTTTCTATTTTCTTCATGATTTTACCTTTTCTGGATGTCATATCCTTGGAATTATAGTATGTGTATGAATGTAGTAGAGTAACTTTTGCACTTACCAATATGCAGTTAAAGTTCCTCCATGACTTTTTGTGTCTTCATAGTATATTTTCTTTCATCAATTGCATTCCATTGATTGGATATATCACTTTGTCTATGGGAAGCTATCTTTGTTGGTTCCAAGTTTGGACAATTATGAATTATAAACATGTGTTTGTAGATTATTGTGTAGACATAAATTTTCAACTCAGACAAATAGGAAGTTTTATTGCTAGATGGTAGGGTAGGTCAATGGTTAACAGTTTTCTAAGAAACTGTCAAATGACCTTCCAAAGTTTTCCTTAATTGTTCAAGATGTTTATTCAACTATCACCTTCTCAGCCAGGCTTTCCCTAATGATCCTATTTAAAATTGCCAAGTCATTATTTCCAAATAATGACCTTGAAACTCTCTACACATTACCCTTACTTGAAAGCACTAATCACTATGTAACGTATCATATATCTTACTTATTGAGGTGTCCCCACTTGTGTTCTTCCTTTGATGCCATTAGAGTATAAAATTAACGAGAATGGAATTTGCCAAAGCCTAGAACACTAATGAAATCATAAAGACCCTTCAAGAATACTTATGGAACAGATGTAAAATTCAAGGCAATATAATTGTTAAGAACTGTGAAGGGTCTGAGATTTTCCCCTACTTATAACTTAACAAGCGAGTCTTCCATAGTCTCATGGATCGTGGCAGAAGGCATGAGGCCGCTTGGCCAAAGAAACAAATAATTTAATTGCTATGGAACAGGAAGCAATGGGCTTCATGTGCATAGTGGTTTCCACATTTTCCCAAGTCCCCTGGCACCGATACCGACGTGGGTCCAGGTGTTTGTTGTACATTTGGTGGGTTTGCATCACAAATCCCAGATTAGACAAATCAACCTTTTATAATGGGTTGCAAGCAAAGCTTCCAAACATTTGCCCTGGAGATACTATCTTTATTACACGGGGCACTGAACAAACCTTATCTCTGTTCCAAGTCCATTTGGTAACATCCTTGAAAAGATAGCTTGCACCAAAATATCTTAGTTCCATTGTCTGCAAGATGTGCAGAAATACTAGAGATCTCTGGAGAACTGTCTCTCAATAATAACAACCCAGCTCAATTTTAACTTCCACAGCATTTTCCTACATATCACTAAAGGAGTGGTCAGCATTCTAAAATATTTGGAGATTCCCAAGTGCATCATGTTGCTTTTATGGCTCTCAGTGTCTTTGCTTCCTCTCTCAGGATGATCTTTTGACATCCCGTCCCACCTGCTGTGCAGCGACTTCTATTTGGTATGTGTCTTTTCTCCTTCCAGGACTGTGATGCAGTGGGAGCGACGGCCACGCCACACTGGCGCCTGCATGGTGACCTCTGCAGACGTCAGTCAGAACACCTAGAGGTCATGTGTTCACATGTATGAATACTGTTTACTTTCCACTGTTTCTTTTCCACTGGCTCTTGATATACTGGTGAGGCATCATGCATGGTGGAGATTTTCAGGTTAACTGTTACTAATAATAAAATATTAGAATTTGCCTCTACTTTGTTATTTAAATAAATTTGAATAGTTTCAAGATGGCTTTTATATAAAAATGTCATTTTCATTCTACTATCTCCCTTTAAATGAAAAATATGGAGAGTAAACCTCACAAGGCACAAAGTGTCTAGATTCTCTAGGCCTGACATTTCCCTAACTTTTTCCCCTATATCATTAAAACAACTGGAGAATAATTCTGTTTTTTATTGTGTTTCCTAAATGATCTAAAAACCTGTTCAGTCCTGAGTTTGACATTTTGCTGTGCATATGAACCCAAATTTACTACTAAACAAAGACTCTCATCAGTCAATGGCACCAGATGTATTATTACACTCAAAGTAATTCTTCTTAAATTTCAGTTTATAAAAGTCATAGAATCTCAGTATAAAGTAATGCTTTTTTATATGCCTGGTTAAAGAACAAAAATAAAATAAAGCAACACAACAGCCCTTTTTTATAGCCTTGGGTGAGAGCTTCTCTAACTCACTGTGTCTTGAGAGGGAAGTAATTGTGTTATGTTTCCTTGTTCAGTGCGCTGAGACTGTGCAATTCCTCGCAGGTGAGTTAGTGACGGGCTTGCAGCTTTAATTCTCAGTTGACTTCCTTTAATTCATTTCTTACAATATCGCTAGAGTTTTTATGCTTTTAATATTTAATAATAAAAAGTTTTTTTCTCATTCTCTTCAGATAGCAGTCTGACTTTTCTAAGTAGGATATGTAGTAATTGTGTATACTGTTGATTTATACTACCAAATGCATCCTTGAAGATATCAAGTAAATAAACCATCCTGTGAAAAATAAAAGAAACAGTGTGATGGAACTCTGAGCGCTTAAAAGGGGACCCAGTACTATTGAACATAGTGCTAAGTCCAGAATCGATTCACACGATTCCTTAGGGCATGCCCTCTCATAAAAGCAAAAGTAAATCAGTCATGTGAAATAAAAATGATTGTATAGTTTTATTAAAAAATGATTATGCCCATTTACAGTAAAGAATAAAAGTGTAATATATATCTTAACATCAGCGGCCAGTGTTTAAGGGCATAAAGCACAATATGTAAGTTCCTTTACTTTAAAGGTTTGTAGCATTATTTTGTAATTCCAGAACGAGCATCATCCATACTACATGGTGGACATTCAAGAACCATGAATTAACAGGCAATATAGCAAAGTGGTTAAAATTGCAGACTTAGGTTAAAATTCCAGTATCATAACCTGCTAGTTGTGTGACCTTGGACAAATTATATAATGCTTCTGAGCTTTAATATTTATGTCAGTAAAAAGAGGACTCTCATACATCCTTACTACCGTCATCATATCATTGCAATGTCATTACAACTAACATCTTTTGAGGTTTGCTCATCTTACTATATACCAACGACAGTGCTAAGCATTTTTTATATTATGCTATGTAACCTTCACTGCAATACTGAGACCCAGAAAACTTACACTATGTGCTCAAACTCATACGGCTAGAAAGAAGAAAAACCTAGCTTGAAATTGAAGTGTGTTTGAATTTAAAATGTTTCCGTTCATCCAAGCTAGGGGATTAAACAAAAGAAGGCATATCAAACTTCTTTGACCCAGACAAGGTTATAGAGTCGTTGCTGTGCTAAATGTGCCCTGACTCAGAATGTTATGGGGGTGTCAGGATAAAGGAGGGAGCAGGAAGAAGCACTCAGAAATGCCATTCCTCCATTTCCTTTAGGGATTCACACCATGAGCTGCTCCCACCTAGTTTTAGGAGAGCTCCAAAACTACTAAAAAGAATGTATAGAGGAAAAAAGAAAATGGAATATATCATAGATAAATATTGGTAATCAGTGTCCTGGAGGAGCCAGGCAGCAACGAACAAGCAAATAAAAAAATAAACAAACATAAACAGGACATTAAATTTCTTCTTAACCATGAGGTATTTTTATTGTCTTTAGAATATGTTGTACTTGACAGAAAGGGTAAATTCATCCTGAATTTGCTGCAAATAATGCATGGCTTTCCACTTGTTAATCTCCTAGTTTTCTTCAGTCAACATGTCCTTACGGACTGAGAAAACCTAGCCCAGTTTGCTCAAAACTATCTCTAGTCTGCCAAACTAGAGATAGTGAAGTTCGCTCTACTAAAACCTAAATGAATGTGTCCTTCTATCTCCAAATCAATGTTTCCTGTTCCTGCAGTGTTCGTTTTTCTTAAATTGCTCTGTAGCACATTTAGCCCCATTGCATGTATTCCCCCACCCATAATACCAGTGAAGGAACTTTTATCCTGATGTTGAAAAAACATCTGGGAAACGTAGTGTCTGGTCAGTGCTTCAAAGGAAGATACTGACGAGAACTTGCAGATGTGTAGTTTCCACATGGAGTTGGGCATTACAAGGTGTATTAACTTATTAGGATCACCATAACAGAGTACTAGATGGCTTAAACCACAGAAATGTATTTTCTTGCAGTTTTGAAGGCTGGAAGTCCAAGAAGTAGGTGTCGGCAGAGTTTCTTCTCAGGCCTTTCTCCTTGGCTTGTAGATAGTCAGGATTCTTGCTGCGACCTCACCTGGTCTTCCCTCTGTCACTGCTCTTATCCTCATTTCTTCTTATAAGGACACCAGTCACATTAGATTAGGGCCAACAAAGATTGTCCCTTTGGTCAAGCTCTGTTTAAGTTCCTCAGCTTTCTTTACAACAAGATTGTGACTTTTGGGCTTTTGTTTTCATCTTTACATTGTTCAAATTCATCAAGAATTCTGAATCTTGCTAAGTCAGTTTAGCCAGAATACCTTAACCTTGATATTTGATCACCTTGGATATCTGATGAGGTTTCTCATTTTCTGTTATCCCCTAGGTGGTGTCTCATCACCCTCGCCTACCTTCAGCAAGAATCCTATTAGGTTGGTTTAGCCAGAATCTCGCCCCACCCCACCTGCACCTTATCCCTGATGTTTTCTATTAGTAATTTTTTATCCACTAACACACACTGCCAGCACTAATGGCATCATTTTAACCTAATTTCCTCTTCAAAGACACTGTCGGTCTCATTTTTAGATGCTGAGATTTAGGGCTTCAACCTATGGACATGCAGAAACACAACCTAGCCCACAATACGAGGTGTCCCTGTACTGTATCTGGGCCCTAATTTCAGAACTGGTGCCAAAGGAGCATTGAGGCCTCTGGCTCTCTTCTTCCTGATTTCCTTTGATCCAGGATTTAGAAGAGCTCTCAAGAGGTCCCCAGGGAATAGCATGATAGTAGCAAACACAGTAAGCTGCATTTCTGAGCTGCTTGCCTCAGCCTGGAATTTCTTCACTTTTTAAGTGTTTGTGAATGAATTGTGTGACTTATTCGAACCAATAGTTTGCTTTACTTTATTAATTTCCTTTGCATTGACAGCGTTTTTAAAAAGCCTCTGTTGCACCAATGATACATTTAGAGACAGGAGAAAGCTAAGGAAGTTAGGGCAGGGTTCAATGAACTGATCTACACTGAACCAATAGGCATAAACTCATTCCCCAACCAGTTGTCATGGTTCTTCTTTTTGCCCAACAGCCACTCCTACTTGGCAAATGAGAACAGGCAGCCCTGTGGTGTGGCTGTGGCAGCTGGTTCCTGTGGAAGTCAAAGGAAAGGATTTGGGCGATTGCCTCCTCCTCATCTCAACCCACATTCGGTAATTCATAGGAGCGGGTATCTGTGAGGCAGAATTCAAATTTGCATCCCTTTTTTCCCCCAAATCCTGCTGCCAGACACACTGCATTTCCACTGACGCTGTGCGCTGCTGCAGGAGCGCTGGGCGGAAGCCATTTAGTTCTACAAATATTTTCCTGGACAGTATAAGCTTTTGTGTTTACATGTATGTATTTACCTTTCTTACAATTTCTAATGCTTAGACAGATAACTGGGATTCTTTCTAATGCCTTAAAAAAATCTTTCCTGAGGCCAGGGGGATGAGTACACGGTGCAAATTCAATAATAAATAGATTTGGCAAAGAGGAGAATGATGCGTTCTTATTTGGAAGTGCTCCTAAGTGCTCAGCTCTGGGCACATTTTACAGATCAGTGATCTTGGATGCACTTCTGTTGAAATAAATTAGAATCTCCAGTGAGTGTGGGTAAAGCTTTTCTCCCCTGTTTCTTGTCAGAGGCAACATCCAGAAAGAGAGTTGGGCTGCTCTTGGACTTGCTCTAGAGTTCTTTTGACAGATTTTGCTTTCATTCTTGGTTTAGTCATTGTTCTTGCTTTAATTATTTTTTTCATCACTGAAGCTTAGTATTTCCTCCTGCAGGACAGAAAACAAATTTGCAGAGAGAATGGCCTATTAATCACATTGATCTTAAGTCATTAGAAAGTGTTAATTACATAGCAAAAAACTTAAATGCACCATCTAACTAATCATAAAACCTCGGCAACACTTTGGCTATTTGAATCTTGCTTTGCTCCTGTCGTTATATAGATATATTATATTCATGAAATAAGTTAAGCTCTAGATTTCAGCCACCTCTAAAACAAATGCTGCTATTTCTCTTGGGGGCTATTTTCTTCCCCAATTTCTTTTTGCATTTAGTTATTTGCATTTAGAGGTTACAAATAGCTACTCCTTGATGAAACAATTTTTAATTTTAATAGCAGTGTCTTCACTCTACTGGGAAACTTAATTAATCATTTAATTGTTTGAAATCAAGCAGGCCCCTCTTTTCAAAACCTCATCTTGTGTGGTTGAAATGAATATTAATTTCTTCTCCTTCTTCTCTGTTAATTCCCTGAGAAAATTCCAGATAAATATTCATTTTGTCAAGTATGAAGATATCACTGAACATTACTTGTGGATGCAGCCTTGAATCCATAAACACACACACACACACACACACACACACACTCTCTCTCTCTCTCTCTCTCTCTCTCTCTACCCACCCACACAAACAAAATATTGGGGAATCAGAAAAGATTAGCACAATTTTTTTTCTTCAGAGAAAGCATAATTTGAATAGTTTGCATTTTGTTTATTTATATTTTATTTTTTAATCCCTATCCAAGAATATGTGTATTGATTTTTAGAGAGAGAGGAAGTGAGAGACAGACAGACAGACAGACAGACATTGACGTGAGAGAAACATCCGTTTGTTGCCTCCCGTTCCAGCTCTGAATGGGGATTATACCAGCAACCTAAGTATATGTCCAGACTGGGGGTCAGACTCATAACCTCGATAATGCTCCAGCCAGATGAGCCACACAGCCAGGGTGCATTCTGTTTGTTTTCCCCATGTGAAATGGCTTCAGGTGCAGCAAGTCATTTAGCTTTGATATAAACTAAAATAAATAGGATTACCTCTTATATCATTCATTCTACTTGTATCTGATTAAAACACCTTTGATTTGATCAATTCAGTATTTCATTCTTTCTTTTTTATTTTTCTCTCTACTCTTTCTACTATTTGTTTTTTTCTGTTTATTTTTTCCTTCACATTTTGACATGTTTTACCTTTCTTATTCTCCTCAAACAATTCTCATCTGCATTTACTTTTTTACCATTTGCACATCCTCCATTGTACTGTGTTTTTCCAACAATTTCTTTTTATCTAGTGCTTTCTACATTTTTCTGACTTTCCCTCTCATCCTTTTTTTTGTTTCTGCCTGTCATATCATCATATAAAATGATGTCATGGCATTTAGGGAACCGGGGATAATAATGCTAAGTGAAAAAAACAAGGAGGTGAAAGACAAATACCATGTGATCTCACCTATAAGTGGAACCTAATCAACCAAACAAACAAATGAGCAAAATAGAACCAGAGACTTGGGAATAAAGAACAAACTGACAGTGATCAGAGATGGGAAGGGGGATAACAGGGGGAAGAGGGGAAAGGGGCAAACAAAGGAACACGAACAGAGGACTCGTGGGCAGGGACAATGCAGAGTGATTGGCTATGAGAGTCAGGGGGGTAGGATGTAGGGATAAGCAATGGGGGAAAAGGTGGTACAACTGTAAATGAACAACAATAAATTTTTAAAAAATTAAAAAATAAAATGATGTCATGGTTTTACTTGCTCTAGTCCCAATAATGCTTTATTACTGTCCCTTCTCTATCTCTCTCAGCCCTTAAATGATTATTTTGTTCTGGATTTTACAATTCATTCGTTAGGCATATTAAATTCTAATAAGCAATGTTAACATCATTAGTAAAGTCTGTGTAATGTTTAGAATATAATGAGTGGAGAATAAATTTTGAACAGTTTAGCAAGGGAATTCCCCACCATCAGAACCACCAATCAGAGCATAAGATAAATGTACTAGAGATATTTTTTCTAGACTTCATTTTATAACCCATATTCAGTTAAGCACCTTAAACAAGGACTTCACAATTCTTCTACTTCCAACTTCACTTGCTCTGCTCCATGAACCACGTAATTACAAACTAAAAGCCACAGAGGAGCTTTTTACAACTAGGACACCAAATTTTCTGCAAAACAAAGAAGGCAGTTTTATAAAATAAAGAGAGGAAGAAGGAAGGAAAGAAGGAAGGAAGGAAAAATAGGGAGGAAAATCAATGTTTATGAGGCAATAAAGAATTAAAGTCTTTGCTAAGATTGAAATATGTATATTCAGAAGCTTTTGAATTAAGGAATAAGGCATCTTCTTAGGAATATGCATGGCTGTTAAATCTACTGCTAGGTAGACTGCGGCCAGTAGGAACTGGTGGAGCTCTAAACCGTGGAATCTGCAGGAAGGCTAGGCATGTTTTGGCCGCACTTTCTAAGCAGCACCTTTGTCTTTCCAGATATTTTTGATGACTATAATCAGGCTAGTTTGAAACTAGTAGAAACTACCAAAAGCACCTACAGTAAATATTATTAAAACGCGCTTCTAAGAAGTGCAACTATGGCCGTGAGTCTTAATTGACAAAGTAGTGAGGAGTCAGGTGCTGGTGATGCTGAGGATCCTGAACACACATAGAAGATAGTAGTCTTATTTGTAATAACAAGTAAGTGGATTTTTCCTCTAGTACCAACATTTCAGTGAAGGCTAAAATCTGTTGATAAAAAGCTTAAATATTCCTACATTTCAAGCACTGAGTGTTTTCTGGGCTACAAGGGAATAGGACAAAATCTTCCTTTTCATCCTCACCCAGTCAGTTAACTTAAAAGAAGTTAAGCCTTTGGGGAAAGGCAGCATCATGAAGACAACTTGCTCTCTGCCATTTCTTTCTTCTCTCTAATGCAAAGGTATGTGATGGGGGCTTGAAGAGAATCAGTAATTAACATCTGGGACACTAGCAAGAAGGAGAGATCACAATTTCTTTTTTGGTTGAATACTGACCTGTGGAAGCTATATTTCCTTTTTGCCTCTATTAAAATTGTCAAGGAGAGAAGGCCTAGGGGAGACTATTGCAAGTGGATTTGAACACAAACACTACAGTTTCCTATCTAGAGATTTCTAATGGGAGAAAGCCTGCTGGAGCCTCTTGCCCTCAACAGCAGGGCAAACACCGGTGTGGTGTCAATAGCCTGGAAGGCATATGAGAGTAGTCTCATCTTGCCCTGTCCATAAGAAGCTTGCACAGTGCAGATCAGACTACTTGTGGTTCCTGTGGCTTCGCATGAAAAGTACATAGGGGTGTCGAATCTTCTGGCATCTCTGGGCTATAATGGAAGAAGAAGAGTTTTCTTGGGCCACACATTAAACACACAAACACTAATGAAGACTGATGAGCATAAAAAAGGTTTTAAGTAATTTTTTTCAATTTTTTGTTGGGCCGCATTCATAGCCGTCCTGGGTTGGACACCCCCGGGCCACAGAGGTTTACAGAAGTATGAAAGCAATGGCACTTTTCACCTGAGAGAACAAACCATGAAAGTATGAGGAAGAATACGCATGGAGTGATGGAACTTGTATATTAAGGAAACTCAGGTAATACTGCCGTTTAAGGGATGGGTCAAAGAGGAAGCCAAGAAAGTTGGTTTGCTTGGTAGATATATAGGTACTAAATCAATGTTTGCAAATTACTTAATCATTACAATTTGTTTTGGTCACATGGTCCATAACCTGGTTTTGGATTACACAGTACTCCGACATAACATTCCACTCCTGGCTACAAGATCAACATAAACAATTATTAAAATGGAAGAACTCTCAATTTTTTTTTAGGTAAAGACAAGACAGACAAAGAAAATATAGCATTCTGTAAAATACCAAAACATATAGTTTAAATTACATAACAAAATTAGATAGTAATATGAAAAAAGTAATTAAAATAAATACCAGAAATTTTAACAATGTAAGATACAAACTATAAAAATTTCTAGTTTTTAAAACAAAGTTAACTAAAGTATAGTTTTAGAACAGTCTACTAAAGTAAAGTTTCTTAATTTTACCTTAAATATGTTATGAAGAGAAAGATTCAAGCCTATTTTTTAATGGAAGATATCCCTTGAAAAAGGTCAAGTTGAAACAGAAAATATAAATAATAATCTTCAGAGAAAACGTTCGTAGAGACTTTTTATACTAATCAGCTCAGGCAATTGAAGATTTTCTTTTCAAAGATAGTTCTATGCTTTTGTCTTTTTATATTTATCTTTTCAGGTCAGAAGCATCTAGAAATTCTTTGACATTTTATTACATAATCTAGATTTTCTAGCAAAAATTTGACTATCACGGCTTCCACTGGAATTACTTTTTATTTTCACTTTTCATATTTGCTAAATGTAATTTCGGGTATTAATAACCAATGTATAAGCATTTTAGATAAAATGATGACTTAGCCTTGCTTAATGAATTTTGGTAACTCAGGATGTGTATATGATTCCAAGGAGGAAAAAACAGAAATTTTGTAGAAAACACGTTACTAAAGAAACATGGTATTAAAGCATGTTATTAAGAGGTTATTAAAAATTCTTATCAGATTAAAAATAGCAATTTTTATGAGATATAAAAAATTTCCCAGGCAAAAAATAAAAAAAGAAAAAATAAACAAATACTGCTACATCAAACTAAAAATTTTTGCACAGCAAAGGAAATCACTAACAAAATAAAAAGACAACCCACAGAATGGGAGAACATCCTTGCTGATAATCTGATAAGGGGTTAATTTCCAACATTTACAAAGTACTTATAAAACTCAACACCAAAGAAAAAAACCACCACAACAAAAAACAACCCCATTAAGAAACGGTCAAAGGAACTGAATAGACACTTCTCCAAAGAGGACATACAGATGGCCAATAGACAAATGAAAAGATGCTCGAGGTCACTAATCATCAGAGAAATACAAATTAAAAAATGAGATATCATCTCACACCTGTCACAATGACTATCATCAACAAATCAACAAACAACAAATGCTGGTGAGCATGTGGAGAAAGGGGAACACTTTTGCTCTGTCGGCAGGATAGCAGACTGGTGTACAGCCACTATGAAAAGCAGTATGGAGATGCCTCAAAAAACTAAAAATGGATCTGCCTTTTGACCGAGTGATCCCACTTCAGGGAATATACCCCAAGGAACCCAAAACACTAATTTGAAAGAACATAAGCACCTCTATGTGCATTGTAGCACTAGTTACAATCGCCAAGATATGGAAGCAGCCCAAGTGTCCATCAGTAGTTGAGTGGATAAAACAACTATGGGGCATTTACACGATGGAATACTATTCAACTCTAAAAAAGAAAAAATATTTGCTCTTTGTGACAGTATGGATGGACCTGGAGAACATTATGCTTAAGTGAAATAAACCAGTCAGAGAAAGACAAATACCATATGATTTCACTCATATGTGGAAACTAATGAACAAACTGAACTAACAAGAAAAACAGAGACAGACTCAAAGATGGAGAGCAGGTGACAGCTAGTGGGGTGGGGAGGTTGGGGGTAGAGGGATGAGCAAAAAGGAGAAAGGACTCATGGACATGACAACAGTGTGGTGAATGCTGGGGGAAAGGGCGTATAATGGGACTAAAAGGTAATATAAATAAAAATACCATAAAATAAAAGAAATAAAACTATATTAAAAACCTTTTTAAAAAATGACTATTAACATAAAGCATTATGGATCTCTAATTAATAGAAGTGTCAACAAAATTCTGTGGGCATTCACATTAGGGGTAGGCTAGGTCTTACTTTATCAATCAGGATGTGGAATCTGAGAAAAATTTGAAGGAAGAGTTATCTCTTTATGGGTGCAAAAAGAAATTGTAAGTGGTAAAGTAGTGTAAGCAATAATATAGTTAAGAAAGCCTGGGGTTATTTGTGAAATGATGATTAATCCTCTTTAGCTATAATGTAAAGTATATAAAATGGTAAATGAGAAAGGAGCTATACTGGCATATAAAGCTGTTGTTTTTTGACAGAGGGCAACTTTAACCAGGAAGCAACCGGGAAGCCACTAAAGGTCTTATATTAGGGGCATGTGTGCTGTGTTTACACTGAGGTCATCCAGTGATCATTCATCATTGATCAATTGTCAGTGAAACCAGTAAAATGTCAGTTCTGTGATTTTCCTACATTAACAACGTCATATGCATGCACAGAAAAATTAACATATAAATCCAGTAATGTTGAGATTAACATTTTGTCTGTGGCTATTTGGACTTTAATTTCTCCAAAGTGTGCAACAGTAGGAGATCATTTCATAGATTTTATGAAAAAAAGCAAGTGGTTTTACCTTATGAGTGATTGTGAATGTCCTCAGAAATACTCTGCGGCAAAGTTACTAATGATTAACTACCTAGAGGTGAAACTGATTATGCTGTAGAAATATATAGAAATCATCTAAATTTCTAAAACATAGTAGCATGCAATTTGTTTGGCTAAAAACACCGAAAGGTAATAAACAGAGGTGTTGAAAGAAATATGCAATAAATATACTTAATTAGCACAGAGTATGTTTTAGGATTTTTTCTAAGATCAGGGAAGAATTTCTTGTCCTGATGAAGCCTCCAATTAATTAGTTTTTAATAAGGTACTGAATGGGAGTTTCAGTCATTCACGCAACAGACAGCGGTTTAAGCAAATTTTCAGCAAAGTCCCTTTATTTTCTATTTGCAATGACATTAAAGAACGATCAAATATTACCTACCATTTTTTCAGACCTCTTCCAGGTAGTTCTCTAATATAATTACACAAACTTGAGCAAACTATCCATATTCAAAGTCAAAGGACATGCCCTAGTCGCTGTTCTTTCCTTTGCAATGACTTGCTTCCTTTTCTTTCCAAAATAGCAACAGTGCTGTCTAGTTATAGCCTTTCCTTTTAAAAAAAAAATAGTGCATGAAGAAGTGAAATTCTTCTATTTGTTAACAGAGATATCACAGAGTTGCAAACAAAATTTTCCCTTGACAGCAAAAGATAGAAACATTGAAAAAAATACTATGCTTTATTTTGTTCTTTTCCCCCTGTTATGAATTATATGAATTGTTTCTTGGAAATGGAATGGCCTAAGCTATAGCATCACTTGACTCCTAGGAACAATTTGCTGAGTCTATCTGCTCACAGTTGAAGGAAACATTGCTTTATAGCAAATGTCCGAGATGCTCTCTCAGCCTGCCCAGGTTAGACTGTTTGTGGACACTCTGATATGGTGACTGAATCTATAAATGTACAGGTGATCTTTGAACAATGCAGGGGTTAGGGCACAGACCTCCTGTGCAGGAAAATCTGCATGTAACTAAAACTGTGAAATGAAACAAGGGCAATGCAGGTCATGATTGTACTCAACTTTAAGATGATAGGCTAACTGAAGAAGATATTAAATCTTCACTGGTTGGACTGGAGATTACACAGGGAAAACTAAAAATGGCTGAAGCCAAGCTCTCTCATGGGGATTCTTCCTTCCTTCCTACCTTCCTTCCTACCTTCCTTCCTTCCTTCCTTCCTTCCTAATTTGAACTTGAGTGCAGACTTGAACTGCTGTCATTGGGCCCAAGTGAGAGGCACTTTTCTTATGGAAAGGCGATGGGCAGTTAAAATCAGACGGGCAACAGGAAACACTACAGAATGGATTAAGTGTCCTTTAGAAGCATTTCAACTCCTATTTCTCCCGTTTCCCCATTCCAGACCTCAGCCACTGTGACATGTGCCCAACACTCCAACTGCCCCTTCCTTTGAGAATGAAATTGACCCAGCTCACTCACACCTTATTGTAAAACAATCTATCTTTCTTTATTTACTCTAGAATTATTTACATATTTAAAGATAAAAGAAGAAGTAATAATTAAAAGGAACAAGAATGAATTCCTAGTGGGAAAATTCCAGACTCTGGTACCAGAATGGGTGTTATTGAGCTATTATGACAGTGTGGGCCCCAATAAGCCCCTCAAATCATGACATGCAAAACATTAAGTGCTTTTGTTCTTCATGGACGAAGGGTTCAGGCTTCATTTTGTGCTTATGGAAAAGAATACAAAAGGACAACAGTATAAAGACTTTTATAGTAATATATTTGATTAACAAAAATAAGATAGAACTGGAGAATACTATGTTAAGTGAAATAATCCAGGTGGTGACAGACAAATACCATACGATCTCACCTATAAGTGGAACCTAATCAACAATACAAACAAGCAAGCAAAATAGAACCAGAGACTTAGAAATGAAGAATACATGACAGTGATCGGAGGGGAAAGGGGCGGGGAATAACAGAGGAAATAAGGAGAAGGGGCAAGCCAAGGAATACAAATAGAGGACTCATGGGCACAGATGAGGGATGAGGGATTGACTGCAGGAATGGGAGAGATAGGATAGGCAATGGGGAAAACAGCCGTAAAACTATAATTAAACAACAATTTAAAAAAGAAGTTTCTAGTGCAATTGCTTGCTATACCTATAACATTGCAGTAATTCTTAGTGCTATAAAAATATAGGGAAAATTATAGAAAATTAATCTTATCTTTTAATGTTGTTTTGGGAGGCCCATAAATGTTTCTCTGACCACCCTAGCCTGCCTACCTAGATCTATTGAAGTAGGTGAAATTGTAAGAGTGTTAAAGCTGAAGCAAGATCCTTATTCATGCAAAAGTGTGTCAATCATGTTCTAACATACTTGCTAGGGGAGAAAAGTACTTTCTTATGACTTACTTAAAAACAAACTAAAAAAATAATTAACAATAAAATCTAAAATGAGAGGGGCACTTAAATTAGCTCAGTTAGTCCACACCTCAAATTCCTTATGGACGTAGGATAATGAGTCACTGCCATCATACTTGTCCCAGAACTTGTATTTACCTACACACTACCATTTGGAGAGAAAGTTCCAGCTTTACTCAGTTCTGAATCTCTGGAGATGAGTTCTAGGGAAATTAAACAGCTATGGCTGTCTGGTAACAAACCAGAAATCATATTTAAGAACAAGCCAGCTCAGAAAAAGGGAGAACAAATTTATTGTTACTGCTGTCCGAGCAACTTGTCACTGATGTCAACCTGGTGAGGAGGCAGCAGAGTGGGAGTCTACCCGACAGCTTCCTTTAGTTGCTTTCTGTGCTAGAGGATGTCAGTCAAACGCCGTCAGGTTTGCGGATGACATCTCATGTGGGTAGAGCTGACGAGAAACAGAGGGTTGCCAGATGGACTAAAGGTGACCATGAATAATGCAGCTAAGTCAAGCAGGGAAGCAAAAGCAAACCACAATGGAAAAACGTCCCTTATAACTACTCCAGTGACATTAGCTGGTACATTTTTAGAATCAAAGGCCTATTTGCTTTTTACCTGTGACTTATAGAATTGCTGGCCAAAGCAAAGGCACAAATCTCCATCAGGAAAGATAAAAGATTTTGGCAATAAAGAGGATCTCTCTATGTGCAGCCTGACATTTTATGTCTGAGGACTGCTACTTTTAAGTTATATTCAAAGGATGAATTAGCATAATCCAAAGAAACATCCAATGGCCTTATCTCCTCAAGTAACAAGAGGTTATTGCATACAATCAGTTAGAATAACTCTTGCAGCAAAGGGTGATTTAAATAAAAAGATTCAAGTTGGATCCACAGTTATTAAAGTTATTTCTTAATTGGGAACTCAAAACACATGGATTCATGACAGAAAAGTGTAGAATCAAATTCTATCAAATATATGTGAATCTTTCCATAAGGAAAATATGAGAAATGTGCACAGTAACAATGGGACACCTGGATGTCCATGTATCTGGCCCTGGAGATACAGGGTGTAAATGATACATACGTTATAGATACATCAGCTGGACAGAGTGAGGTCGGCTCTCTGGTGGTCCTCAAAAGAGGGAAAGGAAATGCGCTGTTCATATAATGTACAATGGAAAGAGACACTGGTGTTACCTTTGCAAGCCTAGCCTCTAAACTGGTTTATACAGGGTAATGGGGTTTCTGCAGATATTTGACGTGAAAACAGGTAAAACAGTCAACAGGCTCGGACTTAGAACGTGCAATGGGCTATTAAACTTTCCCCTTCCAAATGTCACTTTAAGAATAACTGATTCCCCATGTCTATACTGCTCTCTTCCTCCAGGTACATAATTATCGATGCTAAACTACTGGAATTTACTTTCTGCTAATAACAGTGTAATCTTTATTTGAAGTTTATAAAGTACTTTTCTGCATGTATTATCTGCTAGATAGTGTGGCTCTCCAATCTCCACTATATAGCCAAGGAAGAACTAATTCCAAAAAGCTAGTGACTTGCCAGGAGGTAGTTAATAATGGAGCTGGAATTCCACTTGTATCTGCTGTTCTTTTCACTTACAGTTTTAATTTCCACTAAAAAGTTAAGGTTAATGGTTATAAAAAGCTTATAAAGAGTTAAACCCACCAGAGGCATTTGTAATAGATGTGCCAGCATATGTTAAGAAAATAATATATTCCTAATAGCCCTGGGTCTTTCAAATTACTTGACTTCTCTTAAGACTCTGTGTATACCACCCTGTTTGAGCACATAGTCTCTCTCCTCAAATGACTGGGATAGAATTCCTACTGGTCATATACAAAGCTTACCTCCCTTCCTCTGCAAGCACAGTGATAGTCTTAACACTTTTTGTCTGTGTACTCTCAAGTTTCTGAATGTTCGTGACTTCCCATTGATGGTCCTCGGAGACATTTGCAGCTTTTGTTTTGTTTTGTTTTCTTAGTGACCAGATGTCTTTATTTCCCTATTTTTTTATTTTGTAATTGTTGTGACATTACAGTTGTCCCCATCTTTCCCCCTACCACTCTCCCGCATCATACCCACCCCATCCTCCAATATTTAATCCCCCCTCATTATCTTTGTCCATGGGGCTTTTATACATGTTCCTTGATGACCCTTATGCCCCCACCCCTCTAGTCACTGTCAGTTTGTTCTTTATTTACGGGTCTCTACTTCTATTTTGCTTGCTTGTTTTGTTGATTAGGTTTGACTTATAGGTGAGATCATGTGGTATTTATAGTTCACTGCTTGGCTTATTTCACTTAGCATAATGGTCGCCCATTTCATCCATGTTGTTGAAGAAGGAAGATCCTTCTTCCTTTCTGCTGTGCAGTATTCCATTGTGTAATGTACCACGTTTTTTTTTTTTTTTTTTTGATCTACTCATTTGCTGATGGGCACTTAAGCTGTTTCTAGCACTTAGCTATGGTAAATTGTGCTGCTATGAACATTGGGGTGCATAGATTCTTTTGAATTGGTGTTTCAGGATTTCTAGGGTATAATCCCAGCCGTGGAATTGCCAGGTCAAAAGGTAATACCATTTTTTAGTTTTTTGAGGAAATTCCATACTGTTTTCCACAGTGGTTGCACCAGTCTGCATTCCCACCAACAGTGCACTAGGGTTTCCTTTTCTCCACATCCTCTCCAACACTTGTTTGTTGCTTTGTTTATGATGGTCATTCTGACCTGTGTGAGGTGGTATCTCATTGTGGTTTTAATTTGCATCTCTCTGTTGGCTAGTGATGCTGAGAATCCTTTCACATGTGTCTGGGCCGTCTGTATGTCCTCCTTGGAAAAGTGTCTGTCCAGGTCCTTTGCACATTTTTTTAATGGACTGTTTGTCTTCCTGGAGTGGTGTCATGTGAGTTCTTCATATATTTTGGAGATCAAACCCTTGTCTGAGGTGTTATTGGCAAATATATTTCCCCATACAGTTGTTTACCTTTTCATTTTGCTGATGTTTTCTTTAGCTGTGCAGCAGGTTTTATTTTGATAAAGTCCATTTTGTTTATTCCTTCCTTATGTCCCCTGTTCTAGGGAACATATAGGTGAAAATATTGCTGCATGGAATCTCTGAGATTTTCCTGCTTATGTTCTCCTCTAGGACTTTTATGGTATCCTGACTTATATTTAAGCCTTTTATCAATCTTGTGTTTATTTTTGTATATGGTGTAAATTGGTGGTCGAGATTATTATTATTATTTTTTTGCATGTAGCCATTGAGATCTCCCAACACGATTTGTTGAAGAGGCTATTTTTATTCCATTTTATGCTTCTGCCCCATTGTCAAATATTAATTGACCATAAAGACTTGGGTTTATTTCTGGGCTCTCTGTCTGTTCCCTTGATTTATGTGTCTGTTCTTATGCCAGTAGCAGACCGTTTTGATTACAGGGGCCTTATAATATAGTTTGATATCAGGTATTGTGACCCCTCCTGTTTTGCTCTTCTTTCTCCAAATTGTTGTGTCTATTCAGGGTCATTTGCAGTTCCATATACATTTTTGAAATGTTTGTTCTATATCTGTGAAATACGTTATTGGTATTTTAATAAAGATTGAATTTAAACTATAAATTGCTTTGATTACTATGGGCATTTTTACGATGTTAATTTTTCCAATCAATGAACATGGTATATGCTTCCATTTATTTGCGTCTTCCTTAATTTCTTCCTTCAGTGTTGAATAGTTCTCTGAATATAGTTTTCTACCTCCTTGGTTAGGTTTATTCCTAAGTACTTTATTTTTCTTGTTGCTATAGCCAATGGAAATTTTTTTCTAATTTCTGTTTCTAGTATTTCATTGTTGCTGAACAAAAATGTGTTGATTTCTGAATATTGACTTTGTATCCCACTGCTTTGCCAAATTCACTTATTAGGTTGAATAATTTTTTGGTGGATTTTGTAAGGTTTTCTATGTACACTATCATGTCATATGCACACAATGACAGTTTTACTTCCTCCTTTCCAATTTGGATGCCTTTTATTTCTTTTTTTTTTTTTTTTGTCTGATTGCTATGGCTAGACCTTTCATTTCTATGTTAAATGGAAGTGGTGAAAGTGGATACTCTTGTCTTGTTCCTGATCTTAGTGGGAAAGTTTATAGTTTTGCCCATTGAGTATGCTGTTGACTGTAGGTCTCTCGTATACGGCCTTTATTAGTTTGAGAAATGCTCCCTCTATTCCCACTTTGCCGAATGTTTTATTATAAATGGGTGTTAGATGTTACCAATGTTTTTCTGCATCTATTGATATGATAATGTGATTATTGTCTTTGCTTTTGTTTATGTGAAGTATTATATTTATTGATTTGCAAATATTGTACCATCCTTGCATCCCTGGGATGAATGCCACTTGGTCATGGTGTATGATCTTCTTAATGTATTGCTGAATGTGGTGTGACAATATTTTGTTGAGGATTTTAGCGTCGATATTCATTAGCAATTTTGGCTTGTAGTTTTCTCTGTTGTCTCTTTACCTGGTTTGGGGATTAGGATAATGCTGGCCTCATAAAAAGAATTTGGGAGTCTTCCCTCTCCTGGGATTTTTTGGAATAGTCTGAGAAGTATGGGGGTTAGCTTTTCCTTAAATGTTTTGTGAAATTCTCCTGTGAAACCATCTGGTCCAGGGTTTTTGTGTACTGGGAGTTTTCTGATTACTGCTTCAATTTCACTAGATGTTACTGGTCTATTTAGGCTTCCTGCTTCTTCTTGATTCACTTTTGGAAGATTATATTTTTTCTATAAATTTGTCCATTTCACCTAGGTTGTCCAATTTCTTGACTTATAGTTGTCTGTAGTAATTTCTTACAATCCATTGTATTTCTGTGGTGTCAGTTGTAATCTTTCTTCTTTCCTTTCTGGTGGTGTTTATTTGGATCCTCTCTCTTTTATTCTTGATGAGTAGAGTTAAAGACTTGCTAGTTTTGTTCATCTTTTCAAAGAACCAGCTCCTGGCATTATTGATCCTTTGAATTATTCTTTTAGCCTCTATGTCATTTAATTCTGCTCTGGCCTTGGTTATTGCCTTCCTTCTGCTCTCTCTGAGCCTTTTTTGTCGTTCTTCCAGTTCTTGTAGATTTAGGGTTAGGTTGTTTATTTGAAATGTTTCTATCTTCTTTAGGTATGCCTGCATTGCTATGAACTTCCCACTCAGGGCTGCCTCCACTGTGTCCCATAAGCTTTGGACTGTTCTGTATATGATGTGACTTAAGTGGGGTCAGGTGTCCACTGACTTCTACAGCTTCAACTTTCTACGTTCTGCTTCTCGATTTCATTCTGGATCCTGTTCCTGTTCCTGTGAGTCTTTTCCTTGAGTTTGAAAATACCATTTCCTCCTCAAAGGCATTGTGATATCGTTTTCACTTCCTATCTAGAAAATTCCTACTAATTCTTCAAATGCAGGCCAGATGTCTTCTGGGAGACCACTCTTTTTCTCCCTGATCATTTGAGATCCACATGTGATGTATGCCTATGGCATCTGAGCTTTACTTCATTTTCTTTTCTTTAGACCTAGAATTACTTATTAATGGTAAACTGTGTGAGGTCACCATGTCTGTCTTACTCAGACTGTACCAGCAATGTCTAATTTGGTAGTCAAATAAAAAAACAACAACAACAAAAAGATGAATGAATGAACGAATGTACAAGTAATATGGTGAGCACAGATATGAATAAAGGACTAATAGTTCTCAAGCTGGGGTTCCAATTGATTTTTTAAAAAGATTTTATTTCTTTTTCAAGAGGGGAAAGGAGAGAGAAGAGAAACACCAATGTGTGGTTGCCTCTTGCGCGCCCCCTACTGGGGACCTGGCCTGAAACCCAGGCATGTGCTGTACACTGGGAATCAAACCAGTGACCCTTTGATTTGCAGGCTGGCACTCAGTCCACTGAGCCATACCCGGCAGGGCCTAATTGGCTTTTTAAAAAATTGCCCAAATAAAGGATAAATACTTCAAAATGACAAGTGCATAATGTCAACCTATGGGGTATCTCTACATTAGTAATGCTTTCTGCAATGACTATTTAACATATATGACATTTTGCAAATAAAGAACAGAGAGACACAGTGATGGAAGTTGTGGAAAGTTACACTGTAGCAATGTAGGAAACTTTGATTCCTTGGAATCAAAATTTGTCCATGTCCTTAATTGTGCTATAGATGCATTTGTTTCGTTATATAGCCATTGACAACAGTAGATTGAGATGGAAATTCCATCCTAATTGGAAGAGAGATCCTGTCTGCTCTCCATCCGTAGTTGATTTGCACCCTCACACAGAAGAACATAAGAAGCTCTACTTTGAAAAAAAAGGAAGCAGTTTAAGGTTTTGCAGTTAAACATTTAGAGCAGTAAAAGAGTTAATGATGCTTTATTTATTTTGTTCAATTCTAGTAATAATAACACGCACATTTTTTGGAGATAATAAATACCCTTTATATAAGATGCAGTGATGATTGTTAGCAGAGAGATTGTATATATAAAATAATGTATTTATGGAAACGCTTCATTTTCTTCATGTCCCCAGGTAGAAATAAATTGCATTTTCACTGATGGTTTATTTATTACGAAGGAAATACTAGTTTGAGATTGGATTTCTTTAACTGTGTTTTATATATAGGTAGACTAAAAATTTTATGCCCAAATATTGCTAAGACTGTTTATGAGCAGTTATATATATTATGAAATGGTTGCTTTATCTCTGCCTTTCTGCTGTCTTTACTTCAAAGAGGAAAAATCTGAGACTGTTGATATAATGAGAGAGAAGGAGGAAGTCAGCCTGTCAAATATACTAAAGATTTAATTGGATTTAGGATTTCTTATTGTGATATCATAATCATTTTGTTTGGACTTCAAATTGAAAATGAATATTTAAAAATAAAAGGGTTCTATAAGGACATGATGCTATCTTGTTACAAGCCAAACTGTGAATATGTGTCCTGTTCAAGGTGAACCAGGTTCTTGCCCAGAAACCACAGCTTAGCTTTGAAACTGCACTTCACTAGCGACTGCTGATTTTGTTTCCTTAACAGAATTTTCCAGGCTAAATAATTCCTCCACTGGTAAGTTTTTTGAGAAAGGTGACTATTCTAAAAAGAAAACTTTTTACTGCAGCCTGATCTAATCAAGACTAAGAGATGAGCTCTTTTGAAGTGATTGGATTTATTACTTAGTGTGACAGCTCTGAGCTTGGCCTCTATCAGGCAGGCACAAGATTTCTAGGTACTGAGGGAAGTAATTCCTATGCTGTTTAGAATGCAGGGAACTCTAGAACAATAGAGGAGGTTATGAAAAATAAATTTTTTGCTTATCACTGTCATTCTTTGTCCAGGAAAGGAAATCTAGACGCTTCAGTCAGTTTTTTCCATTATTATCATACGATCAGAACTGTCAATGTTTTCAGTTATGAGAAGTACAACTTTCAACACATCACATATTGTTTTATTTATGTTATTCTACTGCAATCTTATTTTGCATGGTGCACAATTCACCATAAGATTGCAATACAATCTCAGAGTGATAAAATCAAGAAGCAAGAATATAACAAAAGAGAAAAATAATTGTTCATGTAGTCTCTGTTTCTTAGTGGTCAAATTATGTTCCATTTGAACTGGGGCTCCCGGGAAAACTATGGAGAAATAGCTTGACCCTGTAAGATTCTATATAATGCCACGGGATGAGCACGGATTTTCTGTGCATTGAAAATGCGATTTCCCATTTGTTAAAAGTTTCCATAGAAAATGACAAACATGAAGATTATGTCAATTGTAAAAAACACTGATAGAACCGGGATGGATAACAACCTCCAAAAGTCCCCTCCTCCATAAAAGTGATGAGAATATTGGAAAAATGGTCAAAAAGTCTAGAAATTAACCAAAGACATCATCAACTTTGAGCATGTCACTCAAAACTTTACTGAATCTCAGTTAAAAAAAAAAGTTTGTGGCATTTTACTGTTTCCTAGACCCAGGCCCCTTTCTTATACTTTTGTGGTGACCTTGAAAACCAAATTCCCACAGGATTGAACCCAGCACCTGAACATCTTCTGGAAGGAACTGGAGTTCCTCCAAAGTGCAATTCTTAAACACTCACCACTGGATGACCTCAGGCTCTGTCCGAGCAGCCAGTGAAGGACAAGATGGAGCAATTATCTGAGTGTTGAAGGAGAGCTCTAACACGCACACACAGACTCTTGGCAAAAGCTAGGAACATTATTGGTCCAAATGTTTCATAAAAATACTTGCAAATCTTTATTTGATAAGTCTCTGATGTCCAGAATATTAAATATTCTTACAACTTAACAATTTAAAGAGTCCAATATGTAGGATATAAAACTGAAACTCATGGGCACAGACAGCAATTTGGTGGTTGCCACAGGGAAGGGGGTGGGGGTTGGGGGTGGAAGAAGACCTAACGCATGCTGATGGAAGATGGTTTGTGTTTAGCTGGTGGGCACACAGTGCATTGTACAGATCTAGTATCATAGAAATGTATAATAGAAGACTACATGGTCTTATTAACAAATGCCACACCATTAAATTTAATTAAAAAATAAAAATGAGTAAAAGATTTGAATAAACATTTTCCAAAGTAGATATAGAAATGGCCAATAAGCTTATAAACAAGTGGTCATCATCATTAATCATTAGACAAATCCAAATCAAAATGACAATGAACTACCACTTTATACTTACTAGGTGACTATAATGAAAAAGACAGATAATAAGTATGGTGGAGGACATGGAGATTGGAGCCTTCCTAGATTGCTCACAGGATTATTCAATGTCATGACCATTTTGAAAAATAACTTGGTAGTTCTTCAAAAAGTTAGATAGAGTTACTGTAGGATGCTATAATTACACTGAG
Organism: Micronycteris hirsuta; assembly: GCA_004026765.1. Taxonomy (NCBI): domain Eukaryota; kingdom Metazoa; phylum Chordata; class Mammalia; order Chiroptera; family Phyllostomidae; genus Micronycteris; species Micronycteris hirsuta. The sequence continues at coordinate 75,922 of PVJI01001147.1, read as the reverse complement.
TGTTTACCTAAGAGATTTTAAAATATATGTTTACTCAAAAAACTGCAAGCAATGTACATAGTTTTGTGTGTGAAAGGGGGCTCTTGAGGTGTGATAAAAAGCCTTTTCAGGGATCCACAAAAGAGAATGAGATTAGATGTTAGGATTTATTCAGGAAACAAAACCAAAAGGGTGCCCTTCCAAAGTCCCTTCTCTGTCTGTTCCACCACAGAAAATCAGGGCCAAAACAAAAGCAATATCCAGAGTTTCTGTTTCATATTTAAGTTTAGTTCTTTGGAGCCCAGACAATCTGCTGCAGGCTCTGGTAACTGCCAGACCCACATGGTTGCATCTTCCAGGTGAGAGAAAGTAAATGATGAACTGGGTGAGTGCATTATAGAGTGAGCAAAAGGGAGAGGGGGAACGGGGAGAGACACAGAGAGAGAGAGAGAGAGAGAGAGAGAGAGAGAGAGAGAGAGAGAGGAAATAGTTTCTTTGTTCCTCCAGGATTATATTAGCTAGGGTTTGGGATGAACCAGGTGCTATTTCAAAATGACCAATCAACTTCTCAAGCTTTCATGGGCTTTTGATAGGGTCATCCCCTAGTTAGACTGACAGGCCTCTATGGTCAAGCATCACTCCCTGCAAAGCCCCCGGCCCCCCAAAAAAATCTGGTACCGGTACAGGATGGGAAAAAGGAGGAGTGTTAATACCCTTGATGGAGAAATGATATGATCTCCTTGAGGGATTCTTGGTAAAACAAATAGGCTCATGCTGCTCAGTTTATTAAGCTCAATGTCTAATTCCTTTTGTTTTCTTTCTTATTAATAACTAGTCGACTACCTATGGTAACAATAGCAGCATTATTTGTAATAGTAAAGAGCTCAAACAACCCAAAAGGCCATCAGTTGATGAATGGATAAACAACGTGCCTTAATCTATAAAATAGAATATTTTCAGCTTAAAAATAAATGAAGTACTGATTCATTATAGAACATTCACAAACCTTGAAAACATTATACTAAATATTAATAAGCTCCATGTAAAGTGCCACGTATTGTATTATTCCATACATAGAAAATGTCCAGAATAGGCGAACCCATAAAGAAAGCAAGCAGATCAATAATTTCTAAGGGACTGGTGGGGCAAAAGGGCATAAGGAAATGACTGCTACTGGGTTGGACTCATTGATAGGATGAAAATAAGTGTTTGTGATTTAGATAGTGGTGATGGTTGTGCCACTTTGTAAATATACTAATTATCACTGAATTGTATAATATAAAGTGGTAGATTTTGTGGTGCTGAATTATGTCTTGATTTAAAGAAAAACACTGGTAGCATGTTTATTAAAGAAGAAGACATTCACTTTGATGTCAATTCTTATATATATTCAAAATTATCAGATGAGATATTGTAATGTTAAACAAAATAGCAACACTGCCAATTTTCTTCAGCAGAATCTCTAAGTATATTAGCATTCAGATAATTCAGTTTTACTACATTGATATAGATAGGTCTGAATATTAAAGAGAGCAAATATTTACATGGAAAGCATCTAAAATGTCAACATTGATTAGTGTCAGATTTACTTTTTTAGAAGATTTTATTTATTTACTTTGAGAGAGAGAGGAAGAAAGGGAGAAAGAGAGGAACAGAAACTTCAATGTGAGAGAGAAACATCAATAGATTGCCTCTTGTATGTGCCCTGACTGGGACTGAACCCACAACCCAGGCATGTGCCCTGACCAGCAGCTCGACCGGCAACATTTTGCTTTCTGGGATGATACCCAACCAACTGAGCTATGCCAGTTAGGGCTCAGAATTTACTTTTTTAAATAGCCTCAATACATGGAAGAGCTCTATGAAGTTTAGCTATGTCTTTGTAACCTCTCTAAATTAGTATAATTTCTTGACAATTTGTATACCAAATTAACTTTACTAACAAACAAGCAGCAGCTATAATGGTGAAAATAGATATATTTTGATTTCCTGAATCAGAATGGTGATGAATAATTAGTGGGTGGTCACAATATGGAATTTTAAGGTTGATGTTTCAGTGAAAAATTAACATTCTATGGTAGAACAAGTTGGGAATTTGAGATGATACATTTTCCTGAGTTTCACTTAACACATTCATTCATGCTACTTTATTTCATATCTCTTTTATTCATTCACTGATCCATTAATATATCTATTTTTCACTATTTTTATTCAATTTAGATAGTTGGTTATTTATTAATCATAAGCATTTATTAAGTAGCTAATGGTGGAAAATACTGCTTAAATATAACAAATACAATAATATCAAAAGCTACAGCCATTCTTTCATAGAACAAGTCTATAGCAACATGTGGAAACATTTTGAGGTAAACAGCTACATATCTCTACTAAAGAAATTTAATTAAGGAAATATGATTATGGTAAGGAGATCTTTCACAAGTAGTTGCAAAAGTTTTTGAGGAATGTTGACCATTGTTTAAAGTGCCTTCTGTATATTAAAGCCTCGCAACAATTCTGAAGGGAAGCACTATTATTATCACCATTATATGTATGACTACTCTGTGGTGGAGATTGGATTTGAACCCAGGCAGACTTCTCTATGATGAGGTTATTAATTTGGTATAAAAAAACATTATGAGGAAAGAGAATTCCAAATTTGGAGAATGAAAAGAACAGGAAAGAAAAAATGGAAAGAGGATATATCTGATTGTCTCTGAGACTGATATGAATTAGAGACTTAGAAGGTGAAATGAGCCAAGTATGGCCAGTTGAGAGAGCTACTGAGAATAACAGACTACGAATTTTAGATCTAATCTGGAGGTAGACATGGAGCCACTGACGATTTTGATTGAGGGAGTGAGTATAAGTATGAAAGCATTTATGAAAAATAAGCTTGCTTGGTATGGCTTGTTTCCTTGAGAGGATGTTGGGATAACTCAGAGAGTGGTTAATCAATAATGTAATGAGGGCAGAATTATGGAAGACAAATCCTTAACAAAGAATGTTAGAATAAATCCATTCAAATGATATTGGCCGTTCTGGAGTCCCTTTACAACTTATTCTATCAAAGTCGCCAGTTGAATTGTTTTCTGTGAATACACTCTCCCTTCCTCTTAGATAGCATATACAAGCATTCTTTCTGAGATTGTGGTTGGATTTCATGAGATTTCTAGACAGTGTTTCCTCCCTTATCCAGCCCCTAAATGTATTGCTTTATTTTCTATTCACTTAATTTTTAAAAATCCAGTTGAGTTTGTAAGGTCCATCATTTAATTAACGTCCTCTCAAAACTCTTACCTCCCCTTCCTGTCTGTATTTCATCACATAAGTCTAATGGATAAAAAACTAACATGAAGATAATTATTTTTGTACAAATTGATTGTATTTTCACTTTAACCTTCCACTCCAAGAGTCTAGTGCTGCTTCAGAGAGTCACATAAAAAGATACATTCATGCCACTATAAATTCTTACTCACTAACCTCAAAAATGCTCTCAACTTTGCCTATGTTTACTATTTATTGATTAAGTCAACAGTTTCAAGCTTATTAAAATCCTTTTTAAGATGTTTACATTTTTTTAAATGATGGCTTCAAACAAATGCAAAAGTGGAAAGGGACCATGAGCATCTGTGATTTGCTTCAACAGCTACCAACATGGTCAAACTTGCTTCGTTAGTCCAACATACTCCTCCTCCTTCATGTGTTATTTTAGAAATGAACTGGGATGTATTATTGTTTTTATCCATTTTTACTTCAGAAAATGTCTTTAAAAGATATGGACAGTTTTAATATTCACAGTATCACTGTTATAAAATAATAATTTCTTATTATAATTAAAAATAGACCTTTAAACTCTTTGAGGATGATGATGATGATAACAATGAGGATGATGGTGGTAATTTTTACAGCTGGTTTGGTTAAAATCAGGGTACAAACATAGAATGTACAGGCTGTATCTTTTGACTACAGGCCCTTCCTCCCTCCTTTTTGTGTTTTCCTTACCATTTTATTGTTAGCAAAGTTGACAAACCCCTGGCTAGACTCACTAAGAAAAGAAAATAAAAGACCCAAATGCACTAAATTAGCAATAAAAGAGGAGAAGTTACCATTGACATCATAGATATACAAAGGATCATAGTAGAATATCATGAAAGACTATATGCAACCAAATTCAATAATCTAGAAGAAATGGGCAAGTTTCTAGAAACATATAACTTTCCTAGAGTTAAACATTAAGAACTGGAAAATTTAAATAGACCAATTAGCAGTGAGCAACCATCAAATTGAAGCAACCATCAAAAATATCCCCCAAAATAAAACCTAGGACTAGACGGTTTCTACCAAACACCCAAAGAAGATTTGATGACTATTCTTCTCAAATTCCACAAAAATTGCTTTCTAACACATTTCATAAGGCCAACAAAACCCTGATACCAAAACCTGGCAAGGAAACCATACCAAAAAAACCCCACCACCACCAACAACAACAAAAAAAAACTTACTATAGACCTATATCTCTGATGAATAGAGATGCAAAAATCCTAAACAAAATACTAGCAAAATTGAATACAAAAATACATTAAAAATAATATATTGTGATCAAGTGGAGTTCATTGCAAGGGCACAAAAATGGTTCAACATATGCAAATCAATCCATGTAATACAACACATTAACAAAATAAAGGATAAACATCTTTTGATTTTATCAATAGAAATATAAAAAGCATTTGATAATATACAACATCCATTTATGATTAAAACAATAAATGGGTATAGAAAAAAGTACCTCCACATAGTAAAAGCCATATACGACATATGACAAACCCTCAGCTAACATCACACTCAATGGTGAAAACCTGAAAGCTTTTCCTCTAAAAGCAGGAACAAGACAGGGGTGTCCACTCTCACCACTCTTATTCCACATAGTAGTGTAAGTCTTAGCCAGCGCCATCAGGCAACAGAATGAAAGAAAAGACAACCAAACTAGGAATGAAGAAGTAAAAGTGTCAGTTTTTGCAGATGACATGATTATTTATACAGAAAACCCTAAATACTCCACCAAAAAAGTTAGAAACGATCAACAGATACAGTAAAGCTGCAGGATACAAAACCAATGTACAAAAATCCACTGCATTCCTATGTACTAACAATGAAATTTCAAAAAAAAAAGAAGAAAAATATTCCTCTTGCAATTGCAACAAAAAGAATAAAATACCTAAGAATAAACTTAACAAAAAATGTGAAGAACCTCTATGCTGAAAACTACAAGGCATTATTAAAAGAGATTGAAAAAGAAACAATGAAGTGGAAAGATATTCTGTGTTCATGGGTTAGAAGGGTAAACATTGTTAAAATGCTCGTATTACCCAGTATAAAGATTTAATGAAATCTCCATCAAAATCCCAATGATATCTTTTGAAGAAATAGAACAACAACAACAACAAAAAAAAAAAAACAAAAAACATCAGACTGCTAAGTAACCAAAAAGGCTACAATAGCCAAAGCAATTCTGAGAAAAAAGAACAGAGATATCACACTGCTTGACTTCAGATTACACTGCAAAACAATGATAACCAAAGCAGCATAGTATTGGCAGACAAATTAACAAAGAGACCAATGGAACACAATTCAGAGCCAAGAAATAAACCCATATGTATATGAGCAAATAATTTTTGACAAAGGAGCCAAGAACATAAAATGAAGAAAAGAAAGCCTCTTCAATAAATGATGCTGGGAAAATTGGAAAGTCATATGCAAAAGAATGAAACTAGACTGCTATTTGCCCCTACTCCAATAAAAAATCAACTCAAAGTGGATCAAAGACCTAAATATAAGACTTGAAACAATAAATTACATAAAATAAATCATAGGTACTAAACTCATGGACCTTGGTCCTAGAGAAGATTTTACGAATTTGACCCCAAACGCAAGGCAAAAATAAATGAATAAGACTATATCAAAGTAAAAAACTTCTGCAAAATATATTACCAGCTAAACAAAAAAGTTTTCTAGTACAAATAACTGGTAATTTTTAAAATTCTTGTTTGTCTATGTATGTATGCATTTTTTTTTAATTTACTGGGGCACACTGGTTAACAGAGTTATACAGGTTTCAGGTGCACAATTCCACAGTCATCTGTACACTGCACTGTGTGTTCACCACCTCAGCTCAAGTCTCCTTCCATCACTGTTTATCTCCCCCATATCCTTGAAGATGTTGTTAATCTTTGAGCCAAGTGATAGGTTTGTAGTAAGTGCTCAACAGAGTGTTATTGAAATGGATTCCAACTTACTAAGGATTGTAAGGGTATATATTCTTGCTAGCATTGGTTCTCTTATGCCATTGTGATTCTATCTGAAGTTTTGTTTTGGAAAAAGCTGAATGGGGTGTAAGGAATTTTTCAGGTCTTAACACTACCCTTCATTGTAGAGCTTTGTATCACAAGGGGATTGCCTCTATGAATTACATTTCCTGGGTTGTTTGTCAACAGGCTTCCACTGATTGGGACAATAGCAGGCATTGGAGGGAAATTAGAGCATGGGGAGCTAGGATGATTCCCCCTCTTTCTCTTCACTTTGGGAGGCATCTTGGACAGTGACTGTGACTTGTTAATGGCTATAGTTCTTACTGGAGATCTTATTCCTCTCTATTCCAAATTCCCCATCTGATAGTCCTGGTAAGACCACTGCCCCCCTTTTCCCCTACATTTCCAGGAGTAGTGATGTTACTTCAATTACCTTGCTTAAATCTTCTTTACGATATTATTACTATTCCCACATCACTAAGATCACACAGGTCGTTAGTGGTAAAGGTGGTATTTGAACTGTGGCAACCTAACCACTGAGCTCTATCCATTTATCCAGTGCCTTGCATTATATGATGCCACATTCCAAAAATGCAATGCAGATTTTGAGAGCAGTTCTTTCCTTAAATCCAGATTGGTAATTCAAGATAAGTCATATATCTGAGTTTTTTTAAGAATCCCATTGTTGATAGTATTTTATATACTAGTACAGTAAGAAATCTAAAATATATCCAAAAATAAATGTAGATTTTTAAATTTTGAGTTAATAGTGATTTTCTACCTCTATTATCCACAAGTGCTGTTCAACTTCTTTTCCAACTTACCACACAGGAGATCGAACTCTATAGTTCTTGAGGATATTTTTATCCTTTCAAAGCCAATTTTTAATGAGATTTTATGGTATTATGAATTTCTTTTTGTAGGGATGGTAAGGCAAAAATTGTGTGGCTTATGAAAGCATGGGGAATGGGGATGGCTGGGGCCAGGGGAAGTGGGGGTGGGGGGAATGGAGACAACTGTACTTGAACAGCAATAAAAAAACAAAAAATAAAAAAATAAAAACTTGTTTCTACACATGCATCCAGGAAGAAATATTTTATTACTCAGCTTGAACTTTTAGCTTGCTATTGACATTTCTGTCTCTTAATATGTATGAAGTAACTTTCCAATTGTTTTTGGAGAGGCTTTAGATCTGATTGTCAGCTAAAATAAAATGTTAGTGCATTCTCAGATGAAGTCTTTTTTCCTTTGTGGTCTAAGGATTTATTAATCAATACCAATGCTATCTGGACCTGACCTTAGTTCCCTTTTGAAATATACTAAAACTCTAATTTGTCAACATTAAGTTTGAACATATCATACTGTAGCTTCAGATTTTAAAGAAAAAAATTGAAGACAATGTAAAAATTGAATATTTTTAAAGAAGAGTCAATAGAAATCAAGGAATTCTAATATATTTCCCCTTTTAATAAATACATAAAGCTCTTGACCATTTCCCTCAATTATTTTGATTAACATGATAGTAGGGTCTTTCGGAACATCATTATACCGATTTTCACAGCCTGATGTAAGCACTCATTTCACAGAAACAATCATGGCTAGCATTAATGGGTGAATGTCAGTTCCATAACACAACAGTATAAGGCATATTTACACCATCGTAACATACAGAACACCATATACAAACACAAAAAATCACAGCTCCAGGACAAATAAAACTCAATCTCCTAGAGACAGCTTACATTGATAGGCTTTTTCTGAAACATGTTGTTTCCTTTACATTTTTATAATATTTTTTTCTTCTCAAGCATCAAACAGATCTTCCCTATGTCTTGTAATTTATTTGTAACATTGTGTTCATGCAAAAATAATACTTGTTTTATTGCATTAACATTTAAACAGTTTTGGATTTGGGTCCTAAAACCATTATCTAACATTTGATGTTGCTTCATCCATATTGTCATTTTATTTGGAGTGATATGATGATTTCTTTTTAGTGAGTTACCAAATGACAAACATATCCAGTTGACCACAGTTCAAAAACCAAGATTCGAAGCTTCTTGATCATGCACATTTTACTTTCATTCTTGAAAAGTGGTTTGATTCAGACACACCATTTTAATTCAATATTTATTAGCTTTCTTTTGTTCTTTTTTTAAATATTTCTAAAAACAACGACAAAAGGAATAAAAGAAAATACCGTCCCACATCCACTGTTCACAAAACGGAAGAGCAGCAAGAATCACGCTGACCATTGTGAAGACACAGTCAGGTAGTGACACTGTAGTAAACATTGAACGTCATTGGAATACTGCAGGAACGTGATCATTACTATAACCCGTACTTCTGTAACAGTTCGGACTGCCACTGGCGTTTGCGCTCTGGAAAATAATCTGGAATGTGGATTTTTTTAAAATCCTGAATACACTTTTTCATTTCTTCTTCTACACTGAGCTTCTCACAGACTTTCTTTTTGGAAAGATTTGTCTCCCGGGACTTGCTGATGAGTGTCTGAAAGAGTTCACTGTTCCTGCGTTTGTCTGGCGGGGGCATCCACTGCACCGGAGCTTTTTTGGAAGGCCGATCCAGAGTTAGGGTGTTAGGCTGGTGAGCTGCTGTCTGCTGCGCGGCGGGTGGGTTGTCCTGGGGAGTGCTTGCCTCTGAGTGGCTGTCACAGCTGGAAGTGGAGAGCTCGTTACAGGAAGTCCCGCTTTCACTGCCTTTGTCTGTGACTTTGTCATGTTTCCTGTCTTCGTGTTCTTGTTTTGGTGACACTATTTTTTGAGGTGGCCCTAAAAAGGAAAAAAAAAAAAGTAGAATAATTGAATAAGAAATGAAAAGGTCAAATTAAATAAACTTTGTAATTTATTTGGCTTTTTAAGATTATTTATTTATTTATTCATTTATTTATTTAAAGAGAGAGGAGAAAGGAGGGAGAAAGAGAGGAAGAGAGACATCAGTGTGTTTCGGTTTGCAGGACTGTGCCCAACCCAATGAGCCACAACAATCAGGGCTATAATTTCTTTGTTTTAAACCAAGAACATTTATATTAAGAAAAATGCTGTTTGTTGAGGGATTAAATATGACATCTAGTGCAGTCAGTCTGCATTAAACCATGCAGCATGCTGATTAATCATTTATAAGATAATGTTTGGGAGGTTTGCTTAATGAGCATTTCTGCCTTGAAAAGGTCATTGCTAACTTTAAGCTTAAAAGATTTTTATTAGTTACTATTTCCTGAAGTCTGAAAAAGTTAACTCATAGCCATTTAATTAGACAATTAATTCATCCCTGTTCTAGTTATTGACATTAGGTGTTTATTCTGTATACACTTTGCCATTACGAAAGCAGAAAATATCATTGCTCTATCTACAAAGTATCAATATTCTCCAGGCTCCGAGGAGCCATAGCATCATTTATGCTTCCAAGTGGGTGGCAGTTTAAATCTTATCTTCAGTCTTTTAATCTTGTTTCCTGTCTATTTCCTGGGAGAGAATTATGAAAGTGCTGTAAGATATATATGTGCCTAATATTATGGTGAAAAAAATATAGTTGAAATATAGTGTTCCCTTAAAATACAAGGCTTACCAGTTGAGGTAAATTACCTAGGAGGACAATTTTCAGAAAGTGATAGTTTGCCAAGATAATTATTTCGAATGCACACACAGTTTATTTCCAAGAGAGAGCATATTTTCTTCTCCTTGACTCTGCTGTGAGATTAGGACATCTATTTAACATTTACTGAACACCACCGCATACCCAGAACTATAATAAAACCTAGATTAACTGGAGCCTAACCATTCTGAAATATTGAGATACCCAAATCTCATTTTTTCTTGTAGTCAACTTTTATGAACAAGTTATATAAATCAGAGTGGAGGGAAAGGCATCAGTATTTTAAAGCAATTGTCAGGGGAATCCACTGTGCAGCCAGAGTTGATAAAAATTGGTCTAATTCATAAGGTGCCAACCTTAGGCACATAAGGACTTACTTGGAAAGCTTACATTATTAATTTTTTGGTCTCAATCCAAGACATCCTGCTTAAAGGAGGTGGTACCTGGCCATTGGGTCATTTCATAGATCCAGGTGACTTCAATGAGCAGCTAAAACCATGAACCTTTCCTCAGCCTCTTACACATGAAATGTTTGTAACCAATGTGAGTAGTTTATATTATTCAGAAGGTAGAAAAACAAACCCACAAAAATGCTTTTTACAAAATATCTACTGTGTGCAACTTACTGTTTAAGTGTTAACATCAGTTTTCCCATTTAAAATCACAAGAAACAAATATTGATACCAAACATTCAGTTGAGTTGAACTGAAGATTTCAAAGAGCTTTAGAACTTTTTTGGAATGATGGAAATATCCTGCATCTTGATTGTGATGTTAGTTATAGGATTGTAGGCATTTGTGAGAACTGACAAAATTACATAGCTAAAATGGGTGAGTTTTTCTGTGTGTAAACTATACCTCGATCATACCTAACCAATAAAAAAATACCAAACAAGAAACCCAAAACACCTTAGTAAAGAATATGTACCTATTTGAAGGAAGGCCTAACCATGATTCCATACTTGCTTTGTCTGTAATATAGTAGACTTAAAACAAATGTTGATGCTCCTGAATGCTTAATACGAAAGTGCACTAGTACATTTCAGAAGCATTTGCAACCATGGGTTGAAGAAAACAAAAGTCAACAGCTGTTTTTTCCTGTCTCTGCCCTGCCATCTATGGTAAAGAGAGAATGGGCGTGAACCTGAGGGGCACTCCTAACACTTCTTGCGGACTTACTCACCCAGAGGTATTCTGAGCCCTCCTTTACCCTGTGTGCTGGATGGGCACAGACTATGTTCTGGGGACCCCGTTCCCTCCAGCTCTCAGTTGGATTCAGTCAATGACAAAGCATGCAAGATTACGCCTCACCACTTCTCTCCCACGATTTCGGTGACCTGGCTGCATCCCTGGACCAAGAGGCACAGCATTGTTTGGCAACTCCTTTTCTCCTTTCCTCCTTCTCTCCCTCCCTCTGCTCCCCTTCTTTCCAGATTCCACTAAATTGAGGCATATTCTTCAGGCTCACAGGTGTTAACATTGTAAATGGCACGAGGGCATTGCCCACACTAATGTATACTGTCAATATTTAACTTTTCTCAAATCACCCAAGTCCATGTACCTTCTATTTCTTCTGGAACCCTGACTGATAGACCCTGACTGGTCCCTAACCATCCTCTTCATTGACCAAGGGTATGTTACGTGTAGGATCTGTTTTTAGGGGTTTTATTTGCCACCAGATTTTAGTGGCAATAATACTGAAAATGGTTCTGGCCTGGGACCAAATTCTATCTCCCTAGCAAATAGCCTCGTGGCCCGGAGAGAGACACTTAGCTCCTTTAATGTTAATTTCCTTATTTAAAAAGGGGTAGTAGTTACTTTCCTCATTGGATTATTTTGAGATGCAATGAAATACCATAAAAAGGGTCGCACAAAATAATTCACAGCAATCAAAGTATATCATTGTCATTTTTAAAACATACACAGATGTCCAGATCCATCTCTGGAGATTTTGCATTTGCCGAAGGCTTTGTACGTATATGTTTACATGATCAGGGCAGTGGAGGAGGTGCAGCATCTGTTCATCTAATTAACACTACGGCTAAATGCGATCCAAGCGAGCTGGATGCCCAGTACAAGCCCAGTACGACACAGGATATAAATAAATGTTTTTATCCTTTCCGTCACTACTCTCCATTACTCTAACCATAAATCTCTAAAAAGGAATCTATAATTTCCATTCCCAAGAATGACTAAGGGATTGCACTGCGAATACCTGAGAAAACCAATTTACATTTAAGGATAAATGATTAATGAGAAATCATTTTATGTTAAAGGCTTGGGGATAGAGCATTAGATAGAGGTATCCAGGCAGAAAAAATAAGAATATCAGAGTGGAAGATAGTACAGCAAAAGGACACAGTTGACCCTTGAACAACACAGAGGTTTGTGGCAACCCCCAAACAGTGGGAAATACATGGGCAACTTTTGACTCCCCCCAAAATTAACTGCCAATAGCCTACTGTTGATCAGAAGCCTTACCGGTAACATAAATAGTTGATTGACACATATTTTGTATGTTATATGTACTATATACTTTGTCTTACAATATAAAGTAAGACGGAAGAATGAAATGTTATTAAGAAAAGCACAAGGAAAAGAAAATCACTTTTCAGTGCTGTATTTATTGAAAACAATCCGTGTATAAGTAGAGCTGTGCAGTTCAAACCTGTCACGGGTCAACTGGAGTAGGCAACACAGAAGCAAATGCTCCATCCTGTTTGTATTCCCTGGGGGGGCATGCTTAATGGCATTCATTAGGGAGAATGCAGAGTTATATGAAGTCCATGCATTAGCTAAATAAATTATATACAGTTATTAAGTCTAATGACATTACAATTTATTCATGAAAATAAGCCTCTGTATGCAATTCACACACACACACGCAGAAACTCCACAAGAAAATAAATAGAACGCAACATACGTGCGATAGAAATAAATTGTTCTTTTAGTGTAAGATCAAGGAAGGTTTCTCCGAGAGCACATTCATCGGTTCAGTCAAGGGACGTGTGCTGAGTATGCGCCATGCTCTGTGCAAGGAGCCAGCAGAGGCACATAGCAGATGCTCTGGTGAAGCTCGTTGGCTATTTTATGATGTTTTATAACATTGTTAACGCATGGGGCACATCTGAGTATCTCCCACTGTACACTTTAAACTGTATGAACAAGAAGAAGTTAGCACCTGAATTTTACTATGATCTTAAGAGCTTCTTTTACTTTTTGAAAGAATTTAGAATAGGCACAGGTATCAACAAGAATTAACAAACACATGCTTTCCTTTTTCACTCCTGTTTCATAAGCTATCTTTAGGCAAGGTGGGCTCCGATCAGGAGACTAACTAGGTTCAGATGTTTACATATGACCAAAGGGAGAATGCTTGACTTTATTTTGTCCACACTTTCAAGGTACGGAATACTATGACAGTTTTCTGTATAAATACTTAGGTATAACAAAAAATCTCATTTTGTGTTAAAATTTTTGATAATGCATAACATATGACATATTATTATTGCTATTTGGAAAAGAATAATTTAAACCAATACTGAAAACTTGGATTCAAATTGGAACAGAGATACAATAACAAAATGATTTATGTGTTTTATGACATGAAATTTAAGAAAAATAAATGAATTGAAAGGGAATAATGATTACTCTAGTTTCTTAGTTTTCTTGTAGATACCTGTTCATTGTAAGTTTCCCAGGATAACTGAAAACTTTAATTTTTTATTGTCCCAATGATCCAAAACCATTTGAAATTCTTAAACATAATGTGAATAATTATATAAATAACACTAAATCTTGCATATGTGGGAACAGCCTGATTTAAAGAAAATTATCTGTCTCTTGAACTAGTAATAGAATCAAATATATACCTAAGTGATCTTCTTAAAAACAATTTGACCTCTCAGTTAGAGCACCAGTCAGATTTAGTATTTAAAAAAATATGATATGGTGGACTTATCAGCTGGGCTTTCTTCCATTACATAAAGAAAATCATCACTAAATATTAAAGTAAGCAACAAGTAAATAAATAAGCAAATATCATACCCATCTGAGATTTAAATTTAAAAAAAGTTAATCATTTAGAGGTATTCAATACATATATACACCTAGAAACTTCAAAAAAGCATTTGGACAATTAAGCCTTTCACTTTTCATTTGGCAATTTGCCATTAAATTGACTAGTATTTTCAGCCAAGAGTTGATCATTTTCAGGGGTAATTAAAGCCCTTCCAAGCAGAACTGCAAGCCAGCTGCCTGGGTCATGCTTCTCCACAACTATTTTTTAAGGCACCAGTAGTACACATAAGCACACAAACACACATATTGAACTCATTTATTATGCTCATATTTTTCTTCAGAGAGGGAATAGCATTGGAAATCTGGGTTTGACCTTGGCTTAGGCCCTTTCTAAGCCCTTTTATGCCCAGTATGTAACCTCTCTACTATTTGGTCCTTCTTGGTTCAAATTTTGAGATTGGCCTAACTTTGTAAATGTGATAAAGTTCTATAGTCTTAAATTATGAAATACACAGGAGGGGATTTTCCAGGCAGTAAAATTCTATTCAGACATTAAATATAAAACATTAAAGGCTTACCATTATTAAAAATTACCTCCTAGAATAGGGAAAAATTCAATTTCCACTGAAGTACTTCACAGAATTACAGGTTCAAAGATACAGTTTTTAAGTTCATTGATGGGAAGTGTAGTCCTAGGGGACATCACTGACTCACATTTGTTTCATCAAGTCTATTCTTGTCAGCCATACCAGCAATAAGAACGGTGCTTAAAGCAGCACAGTGCAGACTGCTGGGCTCACATCCCAGTTCTGCTACTTGTCAGGTGTGTTTTCTTAGATAAATCATTTACTTTCTTTGAATCTCTGTTTTCTTAAGTTTAAACTTCATAGAGTTTTGGCAAAGATTACATGAGCCAATATATGTAAAGTACTTAGGATGTGCCTTGCATGTGTAAATAGTCAAAATGTTTATTATTATTATGCAGCACAAATATCTGGTGCTATTTTGCCACAGCATGGCATATTTGCTTATTTAAATGTTGAGAGGACTGAATGAAGAATACAAATTCTTCCATTTGAATTCTGGCTCTATACATGGTACTTATGAACACATGAACTGCAGAAAAATCTCTTAGCTCATTTAAGCCTCAGTTTCTTTTCTGTTAAAACTAAAATAAGAATCGTAATACTGTTACATGGCTATAATAAGAAAAGAGATAATGCATGTCAAAGCAATTTGTTGTCAAAGCAATTGTGTTGTAAAGTTCTCTATAACAGATTTGAGAGGTTATTAAGCATTAAATTCTCATGTACTAAAAGGAATGTATTTGAGAAAATAAAGCACAAAACTCTCTTTAAGCTATTAAAACATAAAAGCTCTCTTTAAGCTATTAAAATGTAAAGGCGATAGTAAAACATTACATTAAACAAAATAAAACAAATTGAAGGTATCGCAATGAACCAAAATGTGTAAAATTGGGCAAATCAGGGTATTCAATTAATTCCATTGGGTTATATCACTTTGCCATATAAAGGAGGAAGTAACAGCTTTAATAAGTCTTCTGGGTGGAGAGTGTAGTAGAGAAATTAAATGTTAATATTTCCATCTTTAAAAAAGGCGCTTGACTTCAGGCAGCTGTGGGTGTGGGCACCTTCAATAAGATTACTTTCATATTATTTCTTGGAATACACCAAATGAAGTCTTTGTGTACAACTGCACACTTGAGAGAAGCTTTTATTTTAAATTTTTACCTGCCTAGGGACAATAAAGAAAAAAGACTGGATATGTAAAATGTGTCTGTAAGAGACACAATTCCCAGAAAGAAAATTACCCTTTAATAGTACTAAACTCAATAGTGTGTGAATGTTTATGTGGTACTTGAACAGAATGAACCAATCTATCTCAAATATTAGCACTACATGCCTTTCCGTATTAAGTGCTTGAGTCAAAGGGGAAAAAACTCCATTTTTATTGAACATTTGTTGAGCACCTACTAAGTACCAGGCATAGTGTTAGTTACAAGATGAAGGGCGCATGCATGCACACTCATACACATACACTCCCTGATACCCAGCATTGCAGGTTTAGGGAGACAAACACGGCAATGCAGCTGTAACTAAAGTTTGAGTAGGACCTGGAGAAGGGAACAAGAATAAGCTGTGATTAGAGTGAGCCAAGAAATGGAATTACTTTTAATTTATCAGTTAAATTTTCATAGTAAATTGAAACGAAAAAGTCAGAGAGTAAAAAGGCTATTGGAATGAATAAAATTAATTTTTATATAGCTTCTACTATTATGACTTAACCACTTTTATGAATGAAGGAAAATAAAAGAAAAAGGGAAAGTAAAAAAAGTAATTTAAAAAGAAAAACAAGTTGCGGTATTCCTTTTTTCATCCTGACACTATTGGTCACGAAAATACTCTTGTGATTCTCTTCGTACTTAACTTTTTTATTGTACTTGTTTATTTACATGTGTGTCTCTCAATCTTAAACTGTAAATGTTTTCAAGGCAGAAGTTGTCTTTTTAGCTTATCATGAAGACTTGATCAAATAATAAAATGACTGTCACTCTTGTAAATTCCGTAGTATTTACTATGACTATATCTTTCATTTGGTACTTTGTATTCACTACCTTTTATGTTACTAAACATTCACCTAGATGATGAATACTCTTCCTATCATCCCCACATAAATTCTCACCCCATAACACATCTCTGGTTTCCCATCTTCCTCAAAAAGCTTATAATTTCAATGAGACCAGAGACTGCGTGTTAAGTTTCCTAGTATTACACATTTCAGGAGACTGATTTGTTTTATCATTGATCCATAGACGCTAATAAAATGAATAAGCGTTTGTAGCATTAGGAAAAATGTGAGAGAATATATATTTAATGGAACATATAATGGAGGAGGTTTTCAAAAGTAATCTTTGCACCTTTCTCCCATTCTATAAATTAGTGTCTTCCTATTAATTATTTCTGTAGATGATGTCTAAGATCACCTTTGGCTACCCAATGGATTTATCTTTTGTTTTCAATTAACTTCCAGGTCCTATAAATTCTAGCCTCGCTGTGCCTCCCAAATCTACCTCTTCACATCTGTTCCCATAGTCACTGGTTACAACGGGTTTCTCATTACTTCTTGCTGTGTCTCTTAACCAGTTTTCTGACTCCACCTTAGTCTCATTTCAAACAAATCTCCACGACATTTCCAAATAAATACCCCTGCAGTCTAATTCCTTCAAGTCCCTGGTGCAAAAAACTAAAGAATTCCTCTGCCTAAAAAAATAAAATTTGAATGCCACATTTTGGCATCGAAGACTGTCCTCGGTTTGTTATGACCCCAACTCATCTTGCACAGAGCAGCCAAAATACACTGGTTGTTTCCGGCAAATGCCTTGCTGTAGCCAAGCCTGTCTCCCCAGCATGGCTACAAAGTCCGGAGAGCGTTTGCCCCTCGTCCTTGCGCTACACAGCCTGCTCCAAATGGTGCTCTCAGCATAAAACCTTCCTTTCTCACATTGGATGTGATTTCTTGTGAGTTCTCACTCTCTAAATGACCCGTGGAACTTTATTTGAATCTATCTTAAAGTCAGAAATCTATTTTGTCTTAAATAAAAGTTATTTCTGCACTAACTTTTAACTTACATCCCCGGGCTCTGCTCCACTAAACAAACACACAAACGAACTACATTAGTCAATCTGGGACAAAGGGTTTTTTGTTTATTTTTTCCTTTCTTTTTTTCTATCTTTGTATTTATGGGAGTACTCACTCCTGAGATTAGGCTCCTAACAATTCAATAACTGTTGAACTGAATTAAATGAAATTTAGTACTAAAAACTAGAGAATTGTTTTAGTTCCAAAGGAGTTATTTTTGTTTGTTTTGTTTCAACTAAAAATGATAAACCCAAGTATAACTAAGCTTACAGTGTATAACAAAAACAAACAAGCAATAATAAAAAAATTGGAGAGAAGACGAGACATTTGCAGTGATCTATAAGGGTCTCACAGTCATTCTAGTGAGTAAAAAGATTCCTTTGGGAAGGTGTTTTCATGTTATTAAAGTAAAATACAAACTATTCAGGAACCATAAATAATGAGAGAGATTTTTCTTTTGTCTGCTAAAGAATTTTATACTACTTATGAGATTATCTGATTACTTTACATATTTAAGTGATTACCTGATACTTGCATATAAATATCTGTAGTAGAAAAGGTATCAGGTGCTCAAATGTCTTTTCAGAAGCCTTATCACACGCACAGTGCTTATAGACACCTGCGCATTTCACTTGGGAGCCGGGATTCTGTGGCACATTCAACATTTTGTGTTTAAAAACAAAAATAGACAACCTCCCCCCGCCAAAAAAAAATCATACAGATGCTCAGGCTCATTTTAGACTCCAGAATTAAGACATGCTAATTCCCAGGTTCTTAATGTAAAATCTACCATTGTTTATTATTGTCAGAAGGTTTTTTTTGTCACATACTTTCTAATGACCTCTGTTTTCACAAGCACATATTATACAAAAGGGATAATTTACTGTTTTTCAAATATGTGAGCACAAGCCTACTCTTACTGGCCCCATATCCATAAACTGTGGATCAGAGAACCTACATGGTGCTCAGCAAGATTGATGAGAGTTTGTATCTACAACATGTCTGATGATTCTGGGAGGAAAAGAAAAAAGATGTCCTGTAAATACAAATTAGGGGTGCATTTATGATGTGCTGTGTATAACAAGTTTATACGAACATAAAACCATGCTGGCTGTAAATTACCGTTGCTTGTTATAAAATACAAAACAGCTGTCTCAGGTATGATGAAAAACTTCTTGGTGACAATGAGTATGCAGAGATTGTGAGAAGGAAACAAAACAAAACAAAACAAAACAAAACAAAACAAAACCCCGGCTAATACTGAGCTTCCAGGAGCAGCAGCAATTGCAGGCAGAAAGTCAGAGTTGAGGGGACTGTTATTTGTTAGATCTCTTCAGATCTTGAGTGCCTGCCTGCCAATAAACGTTTTCAAGTACTCCCAACAAGGTCAGCGAGATGCCACGTTTTGTAGCTGTCAGACTAGTTAATGTGAGTGCCATCTCTTTTCACTTTGAGATGTATGAAAGTGTGCCCATTATGGAGGCAGCTTGGTGCGAATTCACTATAATAAGTACAAAATAGAAACATATATGCTTACAGTAGAGTTTAATTTCATGTGCGACCATTTGAACAAATGCTCAGCCTTTGCAAATAGCAAAACTGTGCTTGAAGTGAAGTTCTGACACCTACCAGCTATGTCAAGCGTGTCTCTAAGAGTCATTTTTCTACTTTGCTTAAGAGGAAGTAAAAATATGGTGCCTCTCTCCTAAAGTTGCGTTAAGTAAAGTTATGTATGAGGAATGCCTTCACAAACTGCCTGGGGCCAATGGGAGGACATTGAGTATCGCAGCCCATCTTCTGCACAGGAGGCTGCGCTGCCTGGCAGATGCTCCACCTGCACCCCTACCACCCCACTCCCTGGGGGTCGGAGTCCTGTTCCTGGCTGCAGACGGCCCACCGCTCCTGCTGAGGCTGCCATCAGGTGCTGCCTGAGAAGCCATGCTGGGTTTCCAGGGTCCCTTTTCTTAGGACTTTTATTTGGTAGCTCTCTGTCTGAGGACCCTGAGTGTGAGCAACTTGCTACATGCAGGGACTAGGGTATGGGAGGTGCAGAGTTGACAGAGCACCGTGGGAGTACCCTCCATGGCCAAGAGTGGTGGCAGAGGGTGGTTCTTACTCTTAGACTGCAAGGTTAGCACCATAATTGGATGGAGGAAAAGGACCTTGTACTCTTTCTGGTACCAGATTGGGGGTGGGCAGTCATGCAGTAGAAGTCAAGATGGTGGCAGGAGGTGCTGGACCAAAGAGGCCTGTCAGTCTAGCTTGGGGAAAGGAGGGATTGGTTGGGGCAGGGAGGAAGGCCCACCCAAAGCCTGTGAAGTTTGGGAAGTAACTGATTGTTTTGGAAAAGCACCTGGTCTGCCCCACACTTAAAAAAGATATAGTCCCAGGGGAACAAAGAAACACTCTCACTTGCTTGTTGCTTGCTACTTGGGACCTGCATTTGGATGGTACCCTGGTCCGTTCTCTCCGAGGGCCACATAGTAGCTCCTTGACCCATGGCTTCCAGGAGAGAGTCTCTTTCTCTCTCTCACTGATCTGGTGAAGCTTTGGCTGGTACAATCATGTGAACTTGGAGCCTTAGTAACTACTTGGCCTATAGCAGCACCAGCTCCACATGCAAGTGTCCAGAGGGAGCCTGAAGGCAGAGAGCAGTGGGGAACCAGCTAAGCTACCTGGATGACTACTTAGCAGCTGCAGGTGAGCTCCAAACAATGGTACTTTAAAATGGAGCAGGAAGTCTGGGCACTGCCTTTTGTTTTGGTCTTCCTGAAGATGGCTGGGCTTTGTCTGGTTTTTGTGTAGGAGATGAGCTGTGAGATGGGGAATCCCTCATTCTTCCAGATCATGCAACATCTGATTAAAACCTCTTTCCTTTCACACAGCACAGGCTTCATGAGTTTGGCTTTTGCAGTGGCAGGCAGATGAACTCCCCTTTTTTGTTCAGTAACAGTTTCAGACTCTGGGCCTCTGGAACTGTAAGCAAATAAATCTGTTGTTTTAGCCATCATTGGTAGTAATTTGTTATAGCAGCCATTGGGAAATTACACAATTCTACTTGGTCTAATGTCTGGCACTTGGTACATGTTGAGTTATGGTATCTCACATAAGTGAGCACAATATTATTCTTAATAACTAGATATTGAATCTAAATTATAATATCTTAGTTTTCTCATTAAAATGCAATCTCTTTCAGTCTCTGCCAGATTGTAATCCTTTTTCTCTTCCAAAAAATAGCCTTTAAGATTCTGTAAAACAATTATCACATCTAGTCAAAGCGTTCCCGAATTATGCAGATCAACCAGTATTTGCATAATAAGGTTTATAGTCGCTTGATGTCAGTCACATTTGTTCCCATAACACATTATATTCTCTCTGCAAACACACACACTCAGCCCTCTCCTACCTCACATTATATATGACAGAGGACTGTCTCTCATCTATAACTGATTCCACCCACATACCTAGCATCTGGTCTTTCCTTGAAGTTCCAAGCCCATGATATTACTGTTTGTTGGACAACTCCTAATCTTCAAAGCCATATTATGAAAAATGATTGCACTATTATTTTTTCTATAAGCCAGTTCCTCCTTCTATGTTTTCTATTTTACAAAAGCACCATAATCAACAGGTTTGAAAGCTTACAAAAATTGTCATTATTCCTATTCCACCCTTCTGTTGCTTCCCTCCTCATATAAATAGCTACTGAAACATTAAATTACTTCAATAACATCTCAATCATTTCCTTCATCATCAGTATACACCTGCACAGTTATGATCCTCGGTAACTCCTACTGAATCCATTGCAATAACTTTCTAACCTCTTACTGACCCTATTGCAATGACCTTCTAGAGATCTTTTTATCTCTAATCTCTACCCTACTCTCCAAACTAAGATCCCAGCTACATGTCACAGAAACTTTACAGTTCCTGTGCTCTGGGAATGTCAATGGCTTTCAGAAACGTATCCAAAGCTCTTGGCCTCATAAACCAAACTTTCCATGCCTCAGTCCCATTTTTAAACTCCAAAACTCACTTTCAATTACCCCCACCCTCTATTCAAGCCACACTGGAAGTATTAATAGTCTCCTAAAGACCACATGTATTCTTGTCTTCAATTCTCCACCTATGCAAATGATAGGTTGATTTCTGTTTTGTATCATTCTTATATACATGGAATACGTTCTTTACTGGCTGCCACGTGTGTCTGAAAATATTCTTGGGGCTACTATCTATCTTATGTAACAGACCCCAAGTCCCAGGCTACAGGAGTAAAATTATAACCTAGACTGAACCAATCATTACACCTTACTAACCCAGCCCCAGATTCTGAAGCAAGAGTACGGGTCGGGAGGCAAGTAATCAGGGTAGTTCAATAACAGAAAATCCCTGGGATGCTTTGAACTGTTGATGGGGGTCAGGGACGGAGGGAAGGCCTTTACATGTCTGAACAAAAAGCTCTCAGATATGACTGCAGGAAATGAATTCTTCCATCCCCAACTGAAGGAGAAGAGACTGACAGCTCAAAGGGAGCTGTCATGTTTGGGTGTCTGACTCAGGAGTCCCTCTGGCCAGCTCAACCGATAAAACAGGTATTTTAGAACAAATAAAATAGTAACATCGACAGAAATGATCTTTTTCACAAACCTATTTAAGCATTTTATTAGACACAGCTATAGCTGAAATCTCTCTTCCTGAAGCTAGTTGAGTGACATGTTGGCTGTATTCGCCAGGCGAGAACTGTAACACTTGGTGCTTTATGCATAAACTTAATTTTATGCATATTTGATGTTACTGATCAAAAAGCTGGGGATGTTAGAGTGAGTCAGGCATAAAAATATACTCAGTGTATATTTGTGAGCTAATCATTATAATAAAAATATATATAATTTAGGAAATCCTGGAGATTTACTTTTATTCTACTAACAGAGACATGTGCCCCTTCCTTGTTTAGAACCTGTGACCAGGGTAGGGAAGGCACTGCTGTTGTCTCGGCCCAAGACCTGAATCCACTTCTGTGTCCTGGGGGTGGAGTTCCATTTCCAACGTAGACAGGGGAACAAGGTAAACACAAAGATACACACACGAAAACACACACTATATTCTTCATTGTGTGAGGGTGGTTAAATGCAGAAATCAAGTTGTTTGTAGTAATCAGATAAGTGTTTCACACATCCCAAGGCAACGTGTCCTTTTGTGTCACCTTTTCCTGTGCAGCCACTAGTTAAATGAGCTTAGAGAAACAAACTTAGTAATGCAACCAGGATGGTTTTGCTTATTTCATATTTTACCAAGTGAGCGTGAGGTTGTAATAAGGAACATTTATTGAACACTTACTATGGGCCAGGAAACATGCTAAGCACACTATATGTAGCAACTCATATACATCTCGCAATAACTTAATAAAGCTCAGTGGCTGTTATGCCGATGTTACACATGAGGAAACCGAGGCTAAGAGAGGTTCTGTAACTTGATGGGTCCCATCTGGAAGAGACACATTCCGAGGAAGATCTGCCAGGCTCCTGAGTGGATGCTGCGTTATCTTCTGAGAGACACCGCCTCCAAACTCCTGAGAACGGTGTGTGAGCCAGCGTCCCTAAAACACTAAACTAGAGCTAACATGACTCCTGGATTTTAATCCTTGATAAAATTAAACTGAAATGTATATCCGTAAAAAAAATGTGGGTAAAAGTTCTTAACTGTACTTGAGTGTTAGAACTTCTTTGGATTATTTGCAATTTTATTTTAACAAAAGATAAATTTCAAAGGCTAAAAACATGAAAATGTGAACTGTGTGTTCTAACTCAGTTCCTGGTGACCGTTACTGGTACCAACTCATTTTAAACAGGAAATCTCGATTTAAGATTTTCCTGTTTCAAAAAAAATGCTTATGTGGCAGTGTCTTCTATGATGCATATTTGTGTCTGTGTGTATATATGTATATGTGTATATATATAAACCCTCTTACTTTGGATTGGTACAGGTCGAGAAATAGGTGTGTTTTAAAGGAAAATTATATATTTAGGATGTAAATCCAACTATAAAATTTACAGAGTAAAAATAATTAGAAACATGGGTAAATTGATGTAGGATTATAGTAGAGAAGAAACAGAGAAGATGAGAGAATTATCTCCACATTCATGACTTGCCAGGTACTATAATTTCCAAAATTTCAGAATTCTAGTTGTACAAGAAGACATATTTAAGACTGAGCCTCCTGATGGCGTGTGCCTCTCGATCAGGAAAGGCTCTGACATGAGGCCAGGCATTTTTGCTGAGAGCTTTCACAGTCTAATTAAATAATTAAATAATGAATAGGTTCTTTCAGGGCTGAGGTGCCTGAACTTTTCATATCACTCTGTAGTATACTTCAGTCTGAACCGAATGTTTCAAAAGCAGCAGTAACATCAATCTCTCTCTCTGACATTAAAGCCTTAAAGATTAAAGCAGAAACTGTGAAGTGGTGCTAATGAAACCGTTACAAGATAAAAAGATGTACTGGTACCACTTTTTACTTGGATCAATCAAACGGTTATGTAAAAGAAGCATTTGCATTGGGAATGCATTGAGAAATCATGTGTAATTACAATATATATTAATGATTACTTATTAAAAACCTTGAAGATAGAAAAATTGTTTACCATATGAACCATTGGTACTAGAGTATGCCCCCAGTATGATGCCTGCTGAATGACTCTCCAGGAAGTGCTCCGAACCCAGGATTCACAAAAACTCAATAGTCTGCTTTGAGTTATGTAGTTCATTGAAGGTAAGCTGAGTGGTCACATTTCGTTCACTTTACAAAACTTATTGATGCTAAATACTTACAATTGGAATAACAAATTCAAATGTATGCATTGCTTTTAGGGCAAAAACTTCCATAACAAGGATCTAAACTAGAGCTACCATTACTGTAGTACAAGGGCTACATATAAAGATCACCAATTAATTGGGAATCATCACATTATAATTGGTTTTTAATACAATTGTGATTATATAATGGCAGCAGAGGCATAAAAAAGAAAAGATGTTTGGCCAATGATCGAGGACTCAGAACTGAGCAGCTTGAATGGCAGGCTGCTCCGTTTACCTTTAATAGACCGTGAACTATTTGCCAGCAAAACTGCAAGGTCAAAGCCAAAGATTATACAAAAGAGTGAGATGATTCTGATTTTGTTGATAAAGAAGGAAATAAGAATGGTTAATATTTGTTTTTTATTGGTTTTGTTCTATCAATTTTTGTCATTTTGGGTTTGTAATAACAAACCATACATATAACCAGAAAAACTTTATAATAAAAATTTTCAGTACTATTTGTCTAAATTGCTCTATGCTTTACCTACTTTATCAGTAAGAAAAAGGTTTTATGTATTGATTATTTTTAGAGAGAGAAAAGGCAGAGAGCAACATCAATTTGTTTTTCCAGTTATTTATGCATTCATTAGTTGATTCTTATATGGACCCTGACCAGAAATTAAACCTGCAATTCTTGGCATATCAGGACAATGCTGTAATTGGCCAGGACCAAAAAGTTATTTTAGAATTCAATTTTTGGTAATATATAATCTATTAAAAATAAGGCCTTTTAGCACAGTGCATTCCAGAGAACTCAAACAATTATGAGGAAAATGAATCAAAGTCACATCACTTTTACTAGGACTATGTATTTATGAAAATCACCAGGAAATAAGGCATCAAGAATATAGAGTATATCCTACTCTAGTGTCATATGGTCCAGAAAGGACAAAAAGGCAATGGAGGAGATTGAATAAAAATATCAGACTATTTGTTGTATTTCTCAATGTTTTATAAAACCTTTTAAATTGTAATAGAAAAGAGCAGAGAGAACCAATGAACCAAATCCTTGCCAGTGCTAGAAAACAAGAAAAGTGTCACGAAAAGAAGAGATCTTGGGGAAATTCTGGATGACACAAAGCAGAGGGAATCAGTCTAAAGAAGAGTAGAGAAAACCGTTTTACACACTTATAGGAAAAAAATAAGAATGATTCAGTAGAACCCAAAGGTCAGAGTAAACTAATGGAATAGACGGAAGGAATCTTGGGTCCCTTTGCCGGAAGACCTGAGTTACGACTATATGGCTGGACTGGCCCATGTCACTAAGCAGAAAGCAACAGAAGCGCTGTATTCGGGGACAGAAAAGCAGCTTCTCTTCAACGGAATCGACTACCTTTCTGGATGAAGAAGTGGGGCTTTGAGGTGATTCTGCATCTCTGCCACAAGTGAAGGACTGGGTGCGTTGAGTGGGGCTCTAGAGCAGACAGATGATCCCCCAGCCAAAGGGCAGGGCAGATTTCCTAGTCTTATAATCCGTGCTCATGCAGACCTCATGTTTGGTTTAATGCTTTGCTGTTCTGAACTTGTGTTTTATGAACGAAGTCCAATAGAATAAGGGAGCATATACAGGGGTGGACAAAAGTAGGTTTACAGTTTTAATACAAACAAATAATACAGTAATAATAATATAAGAATAAACTGTGTGTTTTGCATACTCATAACTATAAACCTACTTTTGCCCTCCCCCTGTATGCAAGCAGAGGAGATAGAGGGTCCCAGTTCTTGCCACTCTATCTGCATATAGCATTTGGATGTCTCGTGATTTTGAGTTCAGTGAGAAAGAGAGCAAACAAGAGAGAAAGGGACCTCATATTTTCATTTGGCATGGTGCCATGCAAGTTATGTCAACAAAAGGCTTTAACTAGTTTAGTTTATTTTAGTTTTTTTATTTTTTTTAAAGATTTTATTTATTTATTTATTTATTTTTAGAGAGAGGAGAAGAGAGGGAGAAACAGCAATGTATGATTGCCTCTCACATGGCCCTCACTGGGGACCTGGCCCACAACCGAGGCATGTGCCCTGACTGGGAATCGAACCAAGATCCTTTGGTTCCCAGCCCGCGCTCAATCCACTGAGCTATACCAGCCAGGGCTAGTTTATTTTAAAATGTACACTAATTAGGCTACTATATACCAGACATCTGTAGGATTTCCCCAAAGCAATATTAGAGAAAGAAAAACAAGGCAGATTTAAATATATTTAATAGAAAACTTAAAAATATTTATTTAAACCTTGCATTCAACTCAGGGGTCTGGAATACAGCAAAATAATTAAAAATAAATAGGAGCTTAATATAGAAGAAAGGCAGAAAATGACAAAGAAGAAAAATCTATAGGGTATAAAAAAATGAAAGGCTGGCTATTGAAAAATTAAACAATCTTGTGGTGTGTCTAATAATGAGAAAACAGAAAAGACACAATTAAGCCTGAAAAATGTGATCATTAAGATATCAAGGGATATAAAGTACAGCACAAGAAATGCAGTCAATAGTTTTGTAACAACTACATGTGGTGCCAGGTGGGCACTGGAAATATCAGGGGGACCACCCTGTAAAGTATGTGATTGTCTAGCCACTACATTGTATACTTGAAACTAATACAAAATAATATTGAATGTAAACTATAATTTAAAAAATTAAAAAATTAAGAGTGTCAATGCAATCAATAAATTTCAAATTAGTAATGTTCTAAAACTCATAAATTAACAATTTTGGCTTACTAAGAAATAAAATGTACAGATGTATATAAATAAAAATTTTTAAAAAGGACGTAAGTTCAAGATCTAGTCTAAAAACAAAGCATATTCCGATGGTTTTATAGCAAACAAATTTCTGGAGAAATGATAAGATGTATGTTATACAAACTAAGCCAAAGAACAGAAAATAAAAGAAAGATAAATTCTTAATCAATTCTATAAGCATCAATAACCCTGATCTCAAATCCAAAGAGACATATACATAGGAAAGAATATTGTAGATCTATCTACTTTCTGAACCTAGATGTAGAAATCTTAAATTTATACAACTTTAATCTAATAATTTATCAAAGAATAATGTATGATAACCAAGTAATATTTATGTCAAAAATAAAGACAGTTCATCACTATATATAATACAAGATAAAATAAGAAAAATAATGTAATCATCACAATATACATAAAGAAATATTAGATAGAATACAATATCCATACTTGATTTATTTTTTTAAAATAACAGACTAAAAGTTGGAAGTAAAATAATTTCTTAACCTAATAGTGAGGGATAAAAATATGTATATCAAAGTAAATTAAATCTAATATGCCTACTATTATTGCTATTCAGTGTTGTACAGAAGGATATAGTCAATAAAATAAGTACTAACAGATAAGTACAAATATTGGAAAGGGACAAAAGAAACATTATTATTTCAGGTGATATGGTATCACCCAGCAGGACTGATAAACTAACAAGAGTTTCATAAGGAGGCTGGATAGAAGATTAACATGAAAAAATCAACCACTTTCTTTTACATAACAATACTAACTGAAACGTATACTATAGAAAACAGATCACACTCAGCATAGAAGCAAAAATTCACATTAACTGTACATAAATTCAATAAGAGGTAGATGTAGAGACTTTGGGATTATTGGACTTTATTTCTGAGGGACCCAGAGAAACTAAATAAATGAAGAGAAACTGTATGCTCCCTGTTAGAATAACATTGTAAAGATGCAATTAACCCCAAATAAATGTATAAATGCAATGTAAAACTAATACAAATCTCAATATATTTTACATTACTTGTCAAACTGATATTAAAATAATTTAGAGGAAGATATGTGTATATACACGTTCACATATACATATATACATATATATGCACACACTCTACAATATTTTGAGACACACAAAAAAATCTAAGGGACTTACCTTCTTGGATATCAAATTAGACTTTAACATTTTATCAGGGTTGCAACAACGTGGAAAATTATGTCAATAAAACGGAATGAAGAGTGCAGAAACCAAACCATGTGTTTATAGAAATTTGATATTTCAATTCAGTGAAGAAACAATGTACTACTGGATTAATTGTGTTAGAGTAATTGGCTATCCACTTGAAAAAAATACATGTTTATACCTCACATTACATATAAAAATAAATTCTGGATTAATCAAAGGGCCAAATATAAATAGTAAAACTATGAATACACTTAAGGAACATATAAAGTTTTTGTAAAATAGTTTTTTTTTTTTAAGATTTTATTTATTTATTTTCAGAGAGAGGAGAAGGGAGGGAGAAAGAACAATGTATGGTTGCCTTTCACATGGCCCTCACGGGGACCCGGCCCGCAACCCAGGCACGTGCCCCGACCGGGAATCGAACCGGGACCCTCTGGTTCCCAGCCCGCGCTCAATCCACTGAGCCACACCAGCCAGGCTTGTAAAATAGTTTTATGCTGGTACTATAACTCATAAAACTCAGAATCAATAAAGGTAGATTATGTCAAACTGATTTATAAAAATGTAAACTTTCTATAGGATAATGATTCCAACACAAAATTAAAGACTAGTGACCACCTAAGAGTCAACTCAAGAAACATAATGTATTATGACCCAATTGAGAGATAAATCAAATAGGCTGATGGAGGTCAAAATGTCATATTTATTATTATAAAACTATTGGAAAAAAGAATTAGTGTGAGAGACAATTCTGCTATCACTGCACTCCAGAAATAAACTTACCATGTCACAGACAGAATCAGACAATCACAGATACCTTTCCACCCCTTTATGGGGGCTAGGACCCTCTAAGGATCATGGCACAGAGAAGCAAAGCAAAATGCATCTTCCCTGGAAGTAATCAGGTCACAAATAAAAGATGGTAAAAGCTGAAAAGGAGCACTCCAATCTAATAAGGGTAGTTTTTCCAGGGAGAAGACCGTGGCATTGAGAGCAGTGAATTGAGCTCTTTTTCCATACTTTTTAAATTTACACTGAGTATGTTTGCATTACCTGATGATTAAAAGAGCAGGTGGGGAGACATGATAAGAGAGCTGGCTTCCAGTCTCAGTTCTGGTGGCTACTGGCAGAATGCCCTTTGAGAAGGAACTCCTCCATGGACCCCAATGCATTACTGTTTCAATGGGGAAAACATTTCAAGGGATCCTTTTCAGCTCTGAAATTTGCCAGGAGAAGGATACGGGGATTTAGGGCCCAGTGTTTCCCTCTGGCCAGACCTAGCACCTACCCCCTTGACAAACAACAACCTCCAGCCACAGCCCCCAGCATGCGTGCAAGGTTCACAATTGGTGGCAGTCAAGGTGATTCCACCCCACCTTCAGTACCCAGGTTAATGCTGTACCCGACGAGGGTCTCGTGTGGCTTGCTGAAAGGGAAAGAAAGCAGCCTGTCCAGCAAGGCGGTCCTTAGTCTGACCTGCTGCCTCCTGTCCTTGCTCTGGGAGCCAGATGCCTCACCCAAATCATGTCATCTAAAGTCACATTAGTTTCTCTTCATCCCCAGTTAGATTGGAATCCAAATGAGAAGGAATTGTGTCTGAAATAGTTGCCACAAGCCAATACTTTGAGGACAGACAGGTCTGGTTCAAGCTCAGGCTTGGTCACTTCTTGGCTGGAGGTGCCCATAAGAAGGTTCTTGAAACTTCCCCCTACAATGAGTCTCCCCATCTGTGAAGGATTGTCCTATGATTACAGAGATATACCATGCAGGTGAGCATTTTTTACACAGTAGGCTTGCTTTATTACTTTAAGAGTTGCAAGATTAAAATAACAATAATAACCACTCAACAAAAACTTTTACTGTTGGTCAACTCCTTCTCTAAGAGGTGTATTTACAACAGCTTTGGGAGACAGTGTATTTGTGCTCAAGAAACAGACGAGAACAAACTCGGAGATAGCAGAGGGTTGGTAACTAGTACTTCCCAGCTGTATAACCTCGAATATGTTACTTGAACTCCATATGTTGGACTCCTTACACATAAATAGATGCTAAAATGTGTCATTCACAAGGTGTTTTGCTTTGCATTTATTAAGTACTCAATACATATTTTTAACTAAATAATTGATTAAATCTTTAAAGGCAACGCAAACACTGAAGTATGAAGTGAATGATTCAAGCTGCACAATCTCTTTCATGGATTTGATCACTACCTTTGTCTTGGTGAGTCAGACCCTGGCCATCCTATTTTAAGTTGTAACCCACCTCCGCTTCTGTCCTGATTCCATCTTGATTGAAAAGTTCTCACACATACTTCTATTCTGTCCCATCTCATTGAAGTGCAAAATTTTGTATCTCACCAAATGTGTATGTCAACATGGAAAATTAATAATTTTAAACAAACATGTACTTCCTTAATTCTGTGGAGGGGCAAATTTACCTGCCAACAGTTGTTACCTATGTCAATTGCTACCCAAGCACTGAGCATAATGTATTAAAAACTCCTTTGTAGAGGAAAACACTGCTGTTTTCTACAGGGAGCCTCCAGTATTGCTGAGTGGTGAAATTGCTTTGCCTGAGGAGGTCTATTCCGTGATCTGCGCATGAGGAGCGGCTTGTTGCAGAGTAGATAGCAGTATAAACACAGGCAGAGAAGGCAGGGATGAGAATCGGAAGTATAAAGACCCAGCTGAGATGACCACACTTGACCTATTTGGTGACATCGGGACTTCTTGTGGAACTCAGGAGACAAGTCCCAGGAAATGATGATAGGCTAAGAAATCCTGTGTCTCTTACAGAGTTTTAGTCTTTCAGCATATACTTAGCAGTGATTTCTGTAGTATTCATTTCTTTTCTCTGTGGAAACAGAGTGTCTGATCGTTATCATAACTGTAATACAGTCATTGCATTCAGTATTTAACCAAAGGCACTATTGATAATTTTTTACAGCAGTTTTACTGAGTCAGTACCAATTGGTGTCACCTCTCAAATCTGCCCCTGCGTATCTTGGCACTGTGAAGGACCAGCTAGCGGGAGAAGTAATTAGCTGGGGGCGCAATCTCAGGGACTTTCCGAGAATGGTGTCACCACCACAATGCATCTTAATGAGTAGCCTTTGGATTTGTACCTCCACCTCTTATCACCACTTCCAAAACATGAAACGTTCCCTGATTGGAGTCATCATGTCAGGCCCCAGGATAAAATTACAAAGCATATCGATAACCTCGGAAGAACCCTAAATAAGAAGTTTGGTATGCTCCAAAACTCCCATGGCTGCCAATTTTTCATCCAAAGATCTCGTCTAGGAGTAGCATTATAGGGCTGAAGTTACTGAAGCCTGTGCCTCTCAACTCTCACTGATATATTGCCCTGCCCTTCCATTCAATTGCCCTCATAAAACTCCATGGGCATCTCCCCTAGTTATAAATATTGCAGCAAATGAGGGAAGCAAAGTCTGCATCATCATATTAGGAATTAGAAATGACATTAGGGAGGATATGTTTATTTCTACAGTGCCTGTCAGCTCTGATTTGATAACTGATGTGACAACAGAAAATTACAAACCAATTGAAGGTTCATCTTTAATTCACTATATAAATTTCTAGGCAATATGAAATTTTATTTATTTATTGTTTATTAGGAGGCATTCTATTTCCTTGCATGCTGATTTTATTTGAGGGTTTGTTATTTCATAAAAGGCATTCACTTTCTTTTTAAGTGTCCTAATAGAAAAATTAAAACAAAAAGAATAAAAATGTGTTTGTTCTAGAATCTTGGATTGTTACCACCTCACAGGCAATAAATTTAATGATCTGTTAAAATGGGGCTTTTCTGAAGGGTTTTTATTATGCACACACAGCAGGGCTTGCTTTAAAATGGCTTCTCTTGTGATGGGAAACAGAAAAAACATGTGACGGGCCAGAGAACTTAATAAAAAAATATGAGATTCAGAATTCCTGTTGAAAGGCAACATACCCGCTAGGGAATATCAGGTTCAAATGTGATTTTTATCTCTGAGTTCACTCTTCAAGTCAGTAAACATTTTATTTTACAGACCTCAGGAAAAAAGGTCTTCTTTCTCTTTCTTCTATCATATATAAAATAAAAACGTAAGACTGTGAATGAAAAGCACAACAACGAAAAACATACGGATGATCAGAGACACATTAAAGAGCCTGACAGATCGGGTAGTGAGAATGTAAAGTTGGATAGCTACGGAAGAACTGCACCACGGAGGGGGTTGCGGAGTTCTAGTTAAATAATTTCCCAAGGTGCGAGCTGCTGTGAGTTCTAGATTGGAGGAATGGTTTAATAAAATGCAGAGTTAAAAGAGAGACCAGAAGGCAAATTAAGCTATCTAAACTCAGGTTGAGATCTCTCTATTTGAATGCACAACATACATATTTTTTCCTAATACTGTGTAAATATTGTAACAGCTAATCACATAATAGTTGCCTCTTACTTTTGCTTCACGATTCTTTCCCTGGCAGTCTTTTCTCACATGTGTATAAACCCTTTCAGAGCTTTGGGAATGGGAAGTTGCTACTCAGTGGGTATAGTTTCATTTATATAAGATGGATAAGTTCTAATGATCCACTGTCCAACTCTGCGGTTAGAGTTAACAATCTGTTCTATACACTTAGAATTGTCTTAGGAGAGTAGATCTGATGTTCTCTATCCTCACCACAATGAAATTGTTTTAAATAAGAGAGTTTTACAAAGTCAGATAATCACAGTGGTGAGGCTTTTTCTTCATCTTATATATTTATCCCTTGTTAATCACAGTGATTTTGTTTTGAAAGGAAGAAAAAGATAAAAAGCAAATCTGGAAAATGTTCTTATATAATAAATAAGAAAAAAGTCTTATCAAATGGGGAGATTACATATATCTATGTGTGTATATATGTATATGTTTATGTCTATTTCTATGTATATTCACACATAATGCACTTTTTTTGCTCAAATATTTGAGGGAAAAACATAAGAATGTGCATTATACATGGGTATAATAATCCCATGTACAATGCACACAAGACATGGATGCACATTATACATGACAAAATATGGTGTATGTGTATGTGATTAGGAAATTATAAAGCAATTTGCTTTAAAAATGAGTGGTTGTTCTGCTGCTATTTCATTATTGTTGTCTGCCACAAAGAGCATCTCTCCATTATTGGTTTTGATAATCACATAGAAAAAATTACACTAAAGAAAACTTCCACAAAATTTCAGCTAAATCTGATAAACAAATGCTGGAAGAAGGGAATAGGATCAATTTCGTCTAGGAATATGGAGATGGGGCATGCCTCCATCTCTGGTTGGAAGACAGGACGCAGAGGGACCACGATTTCCTGTTTTAAGATGTGCCTGGAGGCTGCGGTCCGCAGCGGCACTAAGCAGTGCAGTGCCTAGGGGGGTTTCCACTTCAAGCTGGTGGAGAGAAGAAGGAAAGCTTGCTCTCTGCGGGTGGGCAGACTCACTGTTGTCAACGTAACAGCAGAGCGAGTCACACAGGCAAGCTGGAACAGTTAACAGAGGCAGAATTCACCAGTCATCTGGAGGCAGAAATGTGTTCTTTATGGTTTTATCTGATGTTGATAAATACTATATTTGACAGAGATTTTCTTTTTCATTTGCTCTATATATCTTAAAAAATATCTTTGAGCCCTGGCTGGTGTAGCTCAGTGGATTGAGTGTGGGCTGTGAACCAAAGGGTCACCAGTTTGATTCCCAGTCAGGGCACATGCCTGGGTTGCAGGCCAGGTCCCCAGTGGGGGCCATGTGAGAGGCAACCACACATTGCTGTCTCTCTCCCTCTCTGTCTCCCTCCCTTCCCTTCTGTCTAAAAATAAATAAATAAAATCTTAAAAAATATATCTTTGAAATACCATATTATTATTGTTAGACTAATTTTATTCATCTGAAATTATTATATATTATTTCATATATACAAAACACATATAACACATGTATTATGGTAATAAAACATAATATGGAAAACAACCATGATTACACCATCAAACTTAAAAGAAAAACTTGACCAATAGCCTTGAAAAGCCATGTGGCATGTCTCTCATGTCATTCTCTTATGCATCCCTCCAACCCCCAAAGGTAGCTATTAGCCTTAATATAACTTACCTTATTTATAAACATAGTTTCAAAACATCTTTTCATAGATTTAAAAGTAGTTTGTGAACACACACACACATTTGGTTTGGGTTTCCTAGTGTCTGAGCTTTCTGAAAATGACGTCAGAATGACTGTCTTTTTCACCCCAACATATTTTAAGGTGTACTGTGCTGTGAGCTGCTGTAGTTAATTCATTTCCACAGGGGAACACTATGCCATTGTGTGAAAACACTCCACCAGTTCTCCCATAAGTGGACACTGAGGCAGTTTCCCACTCTTTGCATTTATGAACAGTGGCTTTGCGACCGTTCTATCTCTGAGCAAGACACGCACGCATTCCGTTGAGTGCAAGCAGAAATAACTTACTAGACAGTGCACATAATTTTTTTACATTTTATTTATTTAGTAATTACTTTTGTCTATTTGACTTACATATATTTAAAAGAGGAAATAAAAATCTTCTGTTATTTCAGTAATCTGTAAAATTGCCCATGTTATTTATATATTTTGTACTATTCATAACCATAAAATAAATTATTTTATTTTTATATTTTTGTTGTATTTTAGTGTAGAGTTTTATGATATTTATAACTTCCTGGCAATTTCACATTTTTATAATTTTATAGTATTCCTGTGTATACCTAATGTAGTTGTTGCCTTAAGAACTTACAGCTCATTGCATTTATATAACATTCTTAAAATGACAAAATTATAAAGACAAAGAACAGACATTCATGGTTGTTGGGGGTTAGGGATGGAGGTTACGGTGTGGCTATCAAAAGATGGAATGAGAGTTGCTTCTAGTGAAGAAACAGTTCTGTATCTCAACTGTGGTGTTGGTTACCCAAGTCAACACATGTGGTGAAATTGCACAGAAATAAATACACACAAAATGAGTGCATGCAAAACCAGTGAAATCTAAATAAAGTCAATGGATCGTGTCAATATTAATTTCCCAGTTACAATATTGAACTATACTTATAAAAGTTGTTATCATTGGTGGAAATAAATTGAAAGGCACATAGGACCCCTTTGTACTGTTCTTGTAATTTCATAATAAATCTACAATAATTTCAAAATAAAACATTTATTTTTTTTTTTAAATCCACAGATTCATGGCTCTCTTTCGGTTAAACTTTTCCTGGTTGTTTTTCCATTATATTTCTTTCAAAATTTATATTTTCTTATGTTTTAAATATAACTCTTGTAAACAGTGTTTGGTAGGATTTTCATTTTTTAATTTCATCCCCAAATCTATACATTTTAGCTGACAATTTTGTTCCATTTATATTTATTTGGATTACTGACATATTATTTTTAATTTTTATTTTTTCTAAATTTCCTCCACTTCTCCTCTTCTTTCTTTATTGATTTAAATTTTTAATTATACTTAGTTTTCAGTCAGCTATTTTGAGATTTTTGAAATGCTTTTATTCTTTTATTAGGTATACAAATTTACCATGAATACTTCATACCTTTAATTTTCAAGTCCAACTTTAATTAGCATTTTGGCTACCCTCTTCTACAAAACAAATGACTAGAATATTTGAACTGTGACTACCATTTTCTCTACATAGAGAAGCAGTATTGACTCCCATTTTATTTTTAATGTTTTTGTAATTTCACAATTTAGACATTATCATTATTAATTTTGGAACATATATCTTTTTTTCTTTTTCTTTTCTTTTAAAGATTTTATTTATTTATTTTAGAGAGAGGGGAAGGGAAGGAGACAGAGAGGGAGGGAAACAGCAATGTATGGTTGCTTCTCACATGGCCCTCGCTGGGGACCCAGCCCGCAACCCAGGCATGTGCCCTGATGGGGAATCGAACCGGGACCCTCTGGTTCCCTGCCCGCGCTCAATCCACTGAGCTACACCAGCCAGGGCTATATTTTTTTTTCATACAGGCAAACTAATGCCTTTGATCTTTTCTGCTAAAGTGATTTACTTTCTTTTTAAAATGTTTATTTTTGAAAATATTTATTTTATAAAATATTTTTAAGAATCTGTTGAGAGTAAATTTTCCACTTTTACTTATCTACTTTTAAAAGATTATTCATATTCCAAGAAAGTAATCTTGCTGAGGACATGCTTCCATCTGGACTGTATTTTTTCTTAGTAATTTAAAAAAAATAATTAATTATTTATTTTTATTGTTGTTCAAGCACAGTTGTCTCCATTTTAAAATGTATTTGTACAATGTCAACTCACTTCCATTGTAGTTGTAGAGAAGTCTGTTGTCATTTAGTTGATCTTTTTTATGCAGGTGTTTTTAGCAGAGGTTGGGAAACTATAACCCATGGTCTGTGTTCTATTCTTATATGGCCCTCAGGGTAAGAGTGGGTCTTATATTTTTAACGAGTTAAAAAAGAAGACTAGGAGACTGTAATCCTACTAACAAACAAAACCTAAAAAATTTCCCGTGGGGCCCTTTTCAGAAAAAAGTGGCTAAACTTTGTCCCATTTTGCCAGTTTTAAGGACAATCTATGTTCTCTTCTCATTTGTTTGTTTGTTCACTCATTCATTCTATCTTTTAATCCTCTTTGCTTTTTTGTTGTTTTTCTTTGTTTTGTAGTTTCTCTAACAACATAGTAGGTGTCTATATTTTGTTTATTCATTTTTACGTAACTCAAACTTTGGGCTGGCAAACTTACAGTTTTAGTCTCTTAAAAATAATTTCTACCATTGTTTTTCAGGTATTGTCTCTACTTTTTCTATTGATAGGACTTTCCATTCTACATTGCATGTTTTGTAAATTCATAATTTCAATCTCCATTTAAACTAAAAACTGCATTGTGGGTCATTTTTCCATTCCTATCTCCAGTTTTATGTTTTCTTTTCATTTGCATGTAAATTACTATAGATAGTTTATATATTGACTCTTTTTTATCGTTGATTTATGTTTTCTATTTCCAAAAGTTCTACTTTGATTTCTAAGTTACACTTTGTCCTGATTTTATTTCTAAGCATTCTACTGTGTTCTTTGCCAGCTACTTTTTGATAATTTATTATTCTTTTCTGATTTTTAATTTTAATTTTAATTTTACTTACTCTTTAAATATTTATGCTTATTTATCTTCTGAATTTTATAATGACAAAATATGAAGTATTTATGTATTAAATCTGTTACTTTTTTAGATATATATTTTTTTATTTTTCTTTTTTCTTTTTTTTTACTTTATTGTTGTTCAATTACAATTGTCTGCATACTCTCCCCTCCCCTCCCCCTCCCATAAAATCTGTTACTTTTTATATTACTTCTCATTAATGTTGTCTCACATATTTATAAGTTGGTTATTTTCTTAAAGTGGCTCCATATTTTATTTAGATTATTGTATGAGAATCCTTAAGACTTACATTTAGATTATGTTCTTACAAAAAAGCATTTGGATTTCTGTCTAGTAGGGTTAAGCTTGCCCCAAATTTGACATTCTTCCCTTAAATAGCCCTAGACTAGTGCAGAATATCGAGTTTGCCTCTTTACCTTGTGATAATGCAGGCATAACCTTCTTATGTGTTCTCAGTTAATTTCGCTCTCTTTGTTGGTGTTTGCCCCGCACAGATCTTGCCTGCAATAGGCTTGTGGACATTATTCAAATTCCCTTCTCCCTCTTCTCCTGCCCCACATCTTTGTTCTCTTGATTTTTGACCCTTGGGATTTCCCTGGAAGCCCAAGAGTCCCCCAGCATTATTGATCTATTCTTTAAAATGAATATATGGTTGGTTTTAGTGGTGTCAGGAAGAAGACCTCTAGCTAGCTCATCTTACAGATTAGGAAACTAAACGTCAGAAAGATTATGATTTTTTTCTTAAGGAATACAGGTAAAAACTGGCAGAGGTGGCATTATAACTTAGGATTTCTAATTCCAATTCCAATATTTCTTCCCTTTGTTGCCATATTACAACTTTCATGAATAAAGTCCCTTATTATTGGCTCCTTTGAACTCAAAGTGTAGCATAATATGAACCTCCCAGTTCATAATCACTTAATTTATGATCATTTGTATAGTTAATTTATTTCTAAAGCATATCAATTTTGTTTCTATAAGTAGACTGGAAAATCCCTGAGGTGAGGCAACATACCTGCCCTTAGACCTTTACCTCTTTATCCTTTGAATATCTAAGGAAATTAATTTCTTCTTGACAACTTGTTCACTGAACATTTATAACTCAATATGACCTATGTAAACACTTTAACTTCCATTCTTTACTCTGTCTCTTCCCTTACTGCTCGAGGCAATGTCTAATGTATACAAAAATGCAATACTCTCCTTATAAAGCTTGCCTTAATTCTGCTTAAAAGGGGAATCAAGCATTTTAATGACTTGCATATAGAGTAATACAAACACTAATATACAGCTTAGTATTTTACTAGAATAAAATTAAATAGATAGCAATCCATTTATTAAATAAAAAATAAAATATCATAACAAAATTTGTTTTATTTTTCAAATTATAAATATAAGAATAATTTAATTTTAAATAAAATTCATATAAAATAAAATAATTATTTATTTAAACTTTAATAACATTATTTTAAATAATTTATGTTTATGTAGAAATATTTGTAAATATTAACTGAAAACTATGATATTTAAATTTCACATTTATATTTTTTCACTATTACATTTAACTAGGAAGTCAATGAATTATATCTTTAATTCAGAATTCTTAAGGAAGTTGCAGAAAATGCTGCATGGAATTGATCATAAATTTTAGCCAAGATCTATTTCGAAGATATGGTTACCTTCCTAATTTGAAATGCTTCATTAAACTTACACAGAGATTTAATTAACTCAGAAATATATAATATAAAAAGGACTTTTATAAACTAGTGCATCAATATTAATCTGTCCAGTTCTCCTGAAAGAAAGGAACCCGCAAACAGGAGAAGAGCAGAGTATCTCCCCAAACTGATGAGACTTTGAATGTAAAACCAGAAGCAGGATCCCTGTAGGGGGTCACGTCTTTTCAGAAGCTTAAAAAATATTCAAAGGCCGATAATACGGTGAAGAGCAGGAAGAGGCAACTTTAACATTCACTGTATCCAAAAGGCACTTTGAAGTTTAATATAGAGAGATTGAATAAAAGAAACTAGCACAGAAGAAGAAACTGTTTGTATGAAAACTATCTCTGTTACTAATTCTCTGAATGGAAATTCTAAATGAGAATTTTTGAAAATATAGACATTCAATATATTATAAAGATTATCAGAATATACATCATGCAATTTCACAACTTAATTTTCTTATTCTTATTAAATTGACTTCTTAATTCATAAACATCAGGTCCAATCACACAAAGCATCATTTCCCCAACAATCTCCAATACTCCTGGGGAAAAAAAGGCCCAGTCTAGTGCAATGACAGACCAAAGGAATTATGATTCTTGAGCCAGAATTAAGGGTGGGTCTCAGGGAGCATATGGATTGTGTTAGCCAGAAGAGGAATATTTGTGGAAGCAACAAGGAAACATTAGCACCAACATGGAAATGTGTAAGAACAGTTCAAA
The DNA here is from genome assembly GCA_004026765.1 of Micronycteris hirsuta. NCBI lineage: Eukaryota > Metazoa > Chordata > Mammalia > Chiroptera > Phyllostomidae > Micronycteris > Micronycteris hirsuta. The sequence continues at coordinate 35,906 of PVJI01001147.1, read as the reverse complement.
CTAGTTTCAAAAGGTAAAAAACATGGAATAGCATATCTCCATTTGGTTACTGCTACTGAATCAAAGGTCTTTTCAACATTACTTCCTTAAGCCCCGTCTTCCACCCTTATCGGGTCAGGGACACAAGAATTAGAGAAGTAGAGATATACAACATAAGTTGAATGATACACATTTTTTTCCTACACTAGAGCAAATAGGTCTGAGAGGGGGGTATCTAATGTTGTCTAAAACCTAGGATGCAGACTGTAATGCAATACAAATTGTATTTAAATTTAAAGGATTGGCAGTGAGCAAGACTAAATGGTGGGAAGGGTTGTCAGGAACATGTGTAAAGGACACTTGGACAAAGCCAAAGGGGGTTGGGATCAAGGGTGGGAGGTGGGGATGGCTGGGGTGGGAGAGTGGTGGGGAGGGGGGAAAGCAATTACAAATACTGCTGAAAGACACATCGAAAATATCCTTGCAGATTGGCTAAGGGGTGAACAGGGCATGAGTGTGGTGCATGGTACCGTCTTCTACCCCTGATCCTGCCTCAGACGCCATTCACTGCCCCTGCCATACTTTAGGAAAGACATTAGCATCAAATGAAGTCTGTAGTGATAGACATTCCGCTCCTGCTACCATCTAAGGAGCCCTTTGATTTTGACTCCTGTATATTCTTCCCTCCTCGGAGGGTGAACCTGGCCACACCAAGATCTCTGAGGCACCATCACTGAGCCATTAGTGCGGTCAGAGGTGAACAGCAGTTACTTGGAAATGGGGTCAAAGGTGGAAGGAAAGTTCCCGGAGTATTTGGAATGAAGGATTCACTACTCTTGTATGTGAGGAACATAAACTGAAAATAAAAAAGAAAATTTAAGTTGGACTTTAAGTCCCCCTGCACAGTGTTTAAGAAATTACTTTTTCTTGAAATGTTTGTTTTTGTTTGAAATATAACCATTCTGAGTACACACTATGTGGGGCCTGGCTTCTACCTGGTATATTTTGGGAGACCAGTGATGGATTTTAGGCCCGAGTGCCAATAGCTGGTACAAACACACACACACACCTGAATAAACATGATAAATCTATAATCCTGAAACAAGCTAGAAACATATGGCATCATCACTGCCTAATGCTGGGCTTAGAAGAGTACAAATAGGGGAATTATCATCAGCAGGAACTTCATGATTGTCCTTAGAATGCTCCCAAGACTGCAAAGGGCTCTGTGACGGTTTTCAATTTACAGTCTCACAGCGTCAAACACACCTGCAGTTCCTTAAACTCCACCGGGCTTTTTACATTGAGCACGACATTAAGCACTGACAGTAGACGGTGGTAGTGGACCACTGCAGGAGGAATGGAGAAGCTCTTGTTCCTTTGCTTTTCCTTGCTCTCCTGATGTATGGTCCATCAGGTTGTGTGTTTAGGACATCTAGTGGTGCTCTGCCACAGCCATGTTCCCAGAAAGGCAATTCCTTGGGGATCCCACAGACCTGGCATGGTCCGGGGATGACATTGCTACTGCCCTCTGAGCATAACAATGTCTGATTCAGGACTCATGGCCAGATCAGTATCCCAACTCCCTCTGCCTGCCACCCACCAGTTTTTGCCCACCTATGCCCCTCTTTCCTGGGCAACTTCTCCATCCTGTGTGCTATAGTATCACTTCTCCAAAGAGGTCTGGTCCCAGATTTCAAGGGTATATTAGAGTCCTAGGGCTGCTGTAACAAAGTACCACTAACTGGGTGGCTTAAAACAACAAAAATGCATTGTTTTGGAATTCTGCAGGCTAGAGATTTAAAACCAAGGTGGTGGCAGATCCATGCTCCCTCAGAAACTGTAGGGGAATCTTTCTTTGCTTCTTCTTAACTCCTGCTGGCTCACCAGTAGTCTTTGACATACAATGTCTTGCAGATGCTTCACTCCAGTCTCTGCCTTTGTTATCACTGCAGTCTCTGCCTTTGATATCACAAGGCATTCCTCCGTGTGTCCTTGTCTCCATGTGGTCTTCTTCTAATAGGAACACCGGTCACATTGAATTAGGGGCCCGCCCACTCCAGTGTGACTTCATCTTAACTTAATGAATTAAATCTGCAATAATTTTATTCCAAATAAAGTCACATGTTCTGAGGTACCGGGACTTAGGACTTCAACATCTTGGTGGACACAATTTGACCCTTAACAAGAATGAAGAACTTCTTCTAAATTTGCCCTTTCTTAAATATTCTCTCTTAGCCTTAGGGTACCTTTTAGAGTTCCTGTTACGTCTTCATACTGATTCTTACATCACAGTTTAATAAATTGGTCTATGGTCTCTGTCTCTTACTTGGATACAGACTAAAAGAGATTTTTGTGGAAATCATGCTAAAATTAAAAAAATGGAAGACTTCCATTTCATACTGTATGTTCAGACTGAAGAATGAGATTAATATCTCATCAATAAAAAGTTTTCTAAAAATCCTTAGTGAAATTACTAGCTGGATTTTTTATGAAGCCTCAATATTGTGAACCCTTCTCAAAAAAGCAAAGAGATCACACACTAGAAAACAGAACTATAACTATGGGACTAGGCAATAAGCAGAGTTTAAAACATAAGACATAAAGACATATCTGTTTCTTATTTTCTGTAAGTAACTGTTAAATCGCTCTTGGGGAATTACTTCAGATTTGTGTGAAGGGCCTGTGAGTTGGAACACAAGAGAATGAGTAGACATTGCGTAGGGAGTTGCTGTTATCTGTGTATAAGCTGGAAAGGTTCACCCTAAAAGTCATAAGAAAAGTTTCTGTGCAGAACTGCCTCACTGGTCTTGACCACATGCATGTCAGAGGAGATAGGTTTGGGGTTTTTATTCCAAATTCAATGCTTTGGATCTGTGAAATCTACTAGGCTTTCCTCATGACTTCCAGTCTTCATGATCCTGCAGCACCTTAAGGGTCAGCCCTTATGCCAGCGTGGGAGCTGTTGGGACAGTCTGGGCAGCCTACTGCCTCCATTTTAAGGCTTGAGCCTGAACTTGCAATAGAATCGTGAAGACTGGAAGTCAAGAAGGAAAGCAGCATGCAGATGAGAGTAAAGACAAACTGGAACCTGCAGGGACAAATTGGAAATGACCGTGACTACTGTAACTGGGTGTGTCTTTCAAGAATTTGAACATTGATCCTATAAAAAATGTGGCTGCCGCTTCATTACCACTTTCCAAGTCTCATACTATATATATATAGATATAGATTGATCTATCTATCTATCTATCTATCTATCTAGTCCAAGGGTGACTTGGAGCTGTTCACAGAAGGGAAATCTGGGAATTCTGATTTAGTCAACTGAGCACACAGCCACTACCCCTGCCTATCATGCGAAGGTGGGGTTGGGGGTGGGGAGAACCAGGGAGAGAGAGAGAAAGCAAAAATACCTGGAAGCAAAAAAAGGGCTTGAGAATTTTAGGGAATAACACCAGCAGGGACTGGTTACTATTGGGTAAGGTGGAGAGTAGCCTTGACACTGGATTGGCTATGCAGGCAAAGGATTAATTATGGATACCCAGGTCATGATGTGGAGTATGGATTTATTCCAAATTCAATAGGAGCTCATCGAGCAGTTTCAATGGGAAAAGCAACTGACTTAACAATGTTGAGACTGCAAAGAAGGTATCAATATAGGAAACATGTTTGTTCTGCAGCAATCTATATGAAGAATGATGGTGGAGAGAAATAAATGGATTTTTAAAAATTTAACTCAGGAGTATAACCTACAAGAGGTTTTTATTCTAAAATTGCATTCCTCGAAGTTAGGAGACAAGACTGGCTCAGAGAATTTCTGTTTCCAGTGACTGGATAAATGACAATAGCACTGATGAAGACGGAGGACTTGGGGAGATGAGATTTGAGGGTGGAGAAGGAAGGGAAATCAATGCTGAATTTATACCTGCCAACTTTGAGATGACTCCAGGACATCCAGGTGCAGAAAGGTTAAATGCCGTGTTTGAAATCATAAATATTTCTAATCACAGCATGACTATTTTCCATTAACTCAAGCTTCATAGTCACTCTGAATCACTGGGGGCTTTCATCAATTCTTTCTCTCTCCATATTCAGTAAGTCAAAATTTATGTAATTAATTAAGCAAATATTTCATTAAATTCTTACCATGTTCCCAACAGTCAGACGAATGCAATTGAGTCTTTACTTCGTGGAACTCCTAGTTGAGTAGCAGCAGAGAAAGGGGTTTGTTGATTATGGAGTCCACATTGAAAGTGCTACACTAGTCCTGCAAATTATGTTTCACTGATTGTTATATTCCTTTACTCCTTTGTCCTTCCATCACCTGCCACCCCCAGAAAAAAACAGAAATCTTGTTACTTTTCCATCTAGATGGGGGGCTGGCAAACACTAACCTCCACAGGCTCTTCAACTGTTATTGTACATAAAGTTTTATTGGAACAAAGCTATGCCTATTAATTTCTGTACTGTCTATGACTGCTTCGTATTGCAAAGGCAGAGTTAAGTAATCACAACACAGACAATGGCCTATGTGCCTGAACTATTTATTACCTAACCTTAAGAGACATTTGAAGACCCCTGATTAAGACCAAAGTATTAAAATATCTTTTCTTATGTGAGTTTCTTGTTTGCTGTCTGCTCAAGGCAATCCTGCTAGCTTAGTATCTCAAAAGTTTATATAATCCTTTCTTCAATGAGACATGGCATTCTCTAATAAATAAGACAAATATTCTAAAAATGCCTTTGAATATATAACATCCATGCTTATAATTCCTCAGTCGCTCTTTACTGTCTCATGCATTAAATATGAACACCCGTTCCGGGATTTGAAAAGCCTCCATTATATATGACCAAGACCTAATTGTTTAGGCTTCTTTCCAAATACACCTCAGTAGATGGACTCCAGCCAAATTGGTCTCTTCCCTTTGTGATTTCTCCTCTCTGTGCATTTACTCCTCTGTCATTCTCTCTATCAGACATCCCTTCTTTTCGTCTCTGTTTTTGTAGTTTCAATGATATCCAACTGCATTTGTTCAGATAATATTAGTTTCTCAAAAGGACATTTCAATGACTTAATACAACAAAAATTTCAATGACTTAATACAACAAAAATTTGGCTCATCCACATAAGAGTTTGATGCAGGTGTTCGTACTCATTGGTATGAGACGAAGTGTGCAGAGTGGTAGTTTGTTCCCCAAAGTCAGTCAAGACTGCCCATCTTCAAAACAAGTCTTTCAAGTTCAACCTGGGCATCAATGTCTAGCCAGCAAGTAAGGAAGAGATGACAGAGAGGGGGCACTGCTTTTTAATCCCAAAGAAGTCACACACATTGCTTCTACCAGTAAGTCATTGCCGAGAACTAGTTACATGGCCCCACCTAATTTAAAGGGTATTTGAGGAATATGGTCCCAGGCTAACCATCTACTCCTCGGTAACAAGTCTACTGGATCAGCGGAGAGCGTGCATCTGGAGGGCAGTTAGCAGTCCCTGCCACACTATCTTTCATGATACATTCATCTCCATACTACCTTCCTACTCAGACAAGCTCTGTTCCACGTTTAAACTTTGTAGCACTTTAACAAAGTATATTATTACATTTTAACATGGCTTATCAGTACTTACTATATGTTTATTAGTATTACTGTTTTAACTTAATTTCTCTTTTTACTTTTTTGACAATATCCTTTACTGACCTTACATGACTCACAATAGCCTTTGTGTTCATTGTGGTGAAGACTGACAAACCCATGTGCTAGATTTCAAGGGTTTTGAATTTTAAATCTGTTATTTGGAAAACGATTTTCAGAGCAAGGCATCCAGATTTTTTCCTGTATGTGTAACAGCAAAACTGATACTGGGATGATGCAGGAAGAAAAGGAGCCAGCGATGTTTCCTGAGAGACAATACCCTGAGGTAGGAGTGAGATTCGTAGAGAGCTCTGACTGCTAATCCATGAACATTTGAGAATGTGCGGCTATACAATTCCAGAAATGAACTGCTCTGGGCTGAATCGTGCTCCCCCACCCCCCCAGCTAAAAAAATATATATAGATATGTTGATGTCCTAATCAGCAGTCCTTCAGAATGTGACCTCACTTGAAATGGGATCTTTACATATTAAAATAAAGTTGTTAGAGTGCATTATATTCTACTGTCTGGTGTCATGATAAAAAGGAAAAAATTCAGACACAGGGATAGACTGACTCAGAGGAAAACAGATGTGAAGACACATGGGGAGAATGAAAATGGAGCAGAAATTGGAATGATACCACCATAATCCGAGAAACATCTGGGGCAAGCAGATGGCGGGACGGGGAGGAGGGCAGCATGACCCGGCTGACGCCTTGGTTTTGCACTTTTAGCCTCCAGAGCAGATAATAAATTGTTCTGCTCTTTGCATGTCTGAGTTTTTCTCTTTCTTTTTTTTTATTCTTACTGTCTCCTTCTCCAAGAAGTCTTTCCTGGCCAACATATCTAAAGCACCATCATTGCCCACTGTCCCGCCTCATAACCCAGCTTAACATGTTCATTATCTGTGTCCCTCTTTAAAATTAAACTACATGAGGCAGGGCATTTGTCTCATCCATTTGTTGCTTTAGTTTATCTGTGCGTAACATAATGACTCATATACCTCACTGGGTCTCAATATATGATTGGTGAAACAATGGTTATTTTTCTTGACTTATATGAAATATAAAAGTTACTCAAATAAATTATCAAGTATTTTCAAGCTTCTTGCCAACTTTTGGGTTTAAAATAGACAGATTCTGACACCAAACTTACTGGGTTTGAATCTCAGCCGTATCATTTCATAATTCTGACTTAGGGTACATTGGATAACCTCTTTGTCATTCAATTTCTACATCTGTAAGATGTTGGTGATATCTATATTCATGACACTACATTGTTAAAATGATTGAATAATTATACATAAAATATTTAGAACTATACCCAGCACATGGTAAATACTACATAAACAGTTGTTGCTATTATTGTTATTATTAAAGATATGCAATGTATACTTGCCCTGGCTGGTGTGGCTCAGTGAATTGAGTGTGGGCTGGGAACCAAAGGGTCCTGGTTTGATTCCCAGTCAGGGCACATGCCTGGGTTGCAGGCCAGGTCCCCAGTGAGGGCCATGTGAGAGGCAACCATACATTGCTGTTTCTCTCCCTCTCTTTCTCCCTCCTTTCCCCTCTCTCTAAAAATAAATAAAATCTTTAAAAAAAAATAAAATAAAGATATGCAATGTATAATTATTTGCAGTAGTTGATAAAAATTGATTAAAGCCATTTTCTTGGCCCACAAAGACATTATCATATAGGTGAAGAAACTACAGAAATTAAGTTATTCAAATACAATTCAACTTACCACTTAAAGCAAATGAGATAATACAAATATAAAATATAAAGCATTTGGGGTAATCAATATACTAGAAACGAATGTAATTAACATGATTATGAATCATATAGTCATTGCCAAATGAATGGTACTGCTTACTACTGATTTCATCATCTCTCATCATCTGGATTACCAAGCTCTGTTCTAAGAAGCACTGTTTCCAAGGGACTTCACTGAAGTTTACAAATGAACTCTTTTTGAAGCATTTCTTAAAAAAAGGTCTTTAATGGTGCAAAGAGACGCAACGACTGGCAGGAATGTACAACAGAGTGCAGGATGTCCCGGGGGCCTCTCAGCAGGCACCCAAAATTGAGGTTTAATGTGCTGTGCTGCCTTACACTCTTGAGTACTCTTTCTCAGGGAGAAAGTCTTGAGCCAAACTGTTAGGGGTTTTGCCATTAAAATCTCTTAACATTTAAAGCTTGTCCTCAGGATTTAGAAATCTTATTAGAACATTGCACTTTCAACAGCTACACACTGGAGCGACGCGGAAGCTCAAGCATAATGGCTGGAGTGGAGGGCTGTCTCTGAGCCAGCTGGCCATCTGTGCTGGGCAGTGCCAAGCAAATGCCCTGAACATTTTGATTTTGCTTGCAAATTTATAAATTGGGGCCTAATTCTCTGTTTGTTTAGTGTTCCTCAACTGGGCAGATGAGATACTAAGTGGTAATGACAAACTCGGATATGCGCATTTAGGCGATTATTTTGGATTCCAAACACCTGCGCCAGGAGTTGGTCCCCAGTCAACAACCTCAGTTATCCCACAGCCACCACGTGGCTTGCTTCATATGTAGGCTAGGAAAAGATCCCATATCTCAGCCCGTTTCTCCCCGCACAGGGCCTGTCTCTCATTTTCAGGTCTTTCTATAATTGCTTCAATCAATGCTATAACACATTAAGTGACTATTTATGGAAAATCAATTCAGAACACTATAATTAGCAAACACTGTAAGCCTGGAGATGTTGATGCAAAGCATTCAACTACAAAATGATTTATATATAACAAAATTTGTATAAAATTACCTATGACATTAACCAATATTGGCTTGATGAATGCTTAAATCTTGGTTTTTATTTTATTTATTTGAGATACTACCTTTATCTTATGGCCTTTATCTTATTTTCTCAAACAATAATGATGAAGCTCTATTTCAAATTGGGGTGTTATTTTTGAATTGTTGTTAAAACATTTTCAGTATCATGTTAGAAGCATTAACAATCCAATTTTGTATCCCATTGACAAAATTATTTTAATATTCTTCATGAATCTGAAAGACATACTCAAAAAATTAACTGTTAAAATACATGTTTTAATTTCAAGTTTTTATAGAGAATTTTCCTGGAATAAATCAGTCCCCTTCCTTCCTCCCCTCTACTCTCCTCTTTTTTTTCTCCTCTCTTTCTCCTTTTCTCTGACTCTCTGTCTTTTTCTGTGTGTCGATCTGATGAAATAGCAGGTTGTTACCATGTTGATTCTAGACAGTGATTCCAGAAATGAAATCGGATTGGCAGCTCTGAAAATCAATGGCCAAAATAAAAAACTCCTCAATGTCTTTGGGTGTGTGTATAATGAAGTAGGAAACGGTTGAAAACGAGATAATATTGTCACTATCACTAGTTCCCAAGCATTTATATCGAACCCATCCAAGGAAGTATTTCAGTTAAAATACAAATTTCTAGGCTTCAACCATTGAGATTCTGATTCAACAGATCTGAAGTATGACCCATATTTTGAAAATAACTCTATGAGTCTTAAATGATCATGTATTAAGAGATCCAGAAACAACATTTTCAGAAGTCATCTGTAGAGTAAAAGTCTCTTTCACATTGCTTAAAGGTTCCTTCACATGTTTCTTCCTGATTAATTTCTCCAGATCGGGTCTTTATTTTTCCCACGGCCAAAATCTCACCCTCCCTTAGGAATGATGGAGTGGCTAGGGGAGCTGTCAGAACACTGGGCAGTGCAGCAGAGACTCAAGCCCACCCTCTGTCACCCTGACAGTGTCAGGCAGTCTACCCAGCAGGGGCCCTGATTGGCTGCCACGGCTCTAAGAGTCACTAGCACGGCTAGAGAACAAAGCAGGCCACTACAGTGGGCCACTGAATTCACAGGAAAAAGCAATTCAGTGACTTCCCTTCTGTGAACAGAAGAAACAACTTTGTGTTAGTTTTACCCTTTAAAATATGATGACAAAATAAATACATTGAACCCTTACAAGGATGGGTTAATAAAAATAGTCATTTCCTTTGGAGAAAGTGCAGTCCAACTGAGACTGGTGTCTTTTATTTCTAAAGTTGGAACATAGGTTCATTGCATTATTATCTGTATCTATTTGATTTAACTAAATATTTAAGTAAAATGATATTAAATATTTATCTAGAAACATGGAGGTAAATGATGAGATAAGTAGAAAATAGTTGCCTCTGAGGAGCTACACTTGAGACTGGAGAAGTAGCTGATGACAAGGGAAATCTGCTTTTTTGGTACAAATATAATACCAGTTGATCTTTTAAACTATGCAATGCACTGCTCAATACATGCAAAACTTAGATAAAAATTTGTATTGGACACTCATTTAGCTAATGTTTTTGTTTGGTTGGTTTTTAATTTTTTTTCTTTTGCTGTTCTCTAGAAGTGAGCAAATCAGTTTAACTGGTTATCTTAGGGCACTTTCTAGAAAGAGAGTAAAAAAGAAATGTGTTTTCCTTATTATTCATTTTGGGTTTTATTTTTATACTATTTTGTTTTTCTGTAAGCTTTTTAATTTGCCTGAATGTTTTCTGCCTTTTCAGAATTCTTCAAAGCCACAAAATATTTTATTAAAGATCAATTCTTCTACTGTTTTTTATCTTCCACCCCAATTCAGAGTGTTTCTCTTGCTGTGAATTTAGTTGTCGCAGGGACGATACCTCCTTCTTCAAGGAACTTCCTAATTCATCTCAATGCCGGCGGTGTCCCAGCTCCACTGGGTTTGTTTACCACTTCAGCATTCAATATAGCATTTGAATCTGTCCCACCTGATTTCATTAAGATTAAATTTGTTTTAATGTAGCAAATACCATTGCCTCAGGTTTCAGTACAATGAAGTGAAGGATAGGAACCGGGTTGCTGTCACACGCAACTGTCAGATATACTATGTTGCTTCATCCTTGTGTTATTTTTCATATAAATTCTGTATCTCAGGGAAATACGAGGGTTTTAAACCTTCAGATGAAGACTATTACCACACGAATTCTATTCTCTGAAAAAGCATACTTGATATAGTCCTTAATAATTTAAGCGTTTTTCTAAGAATCAGGGTTTCTTTAAAATTGTGTATTATTCACATAAACACAACGTCTACATTTCGATAAAGAAATGGTCTGTAAATAGAGTAGTTTCAAATATTTTCTCATTCATTTATATATTATTTCCAATGAGTTACATGGCCTTGTGGACACCATACCTCAATTTTCTTTTTTGTAAAATGAGGTTTAAAATACTATCAACTGTATAAGATTGAATTAATGAATATGATAGCTAATACTTTTGCAGAGTACCCACTGGGTATCGCATGCTATTTCCACCCTCAAAATAACCCATGAGTTTCTCTGATCAGCACCTGAATTGTACTGGTGAGGAAAGTGATGCTGGGCAGCTGAATTCAGTGGCATGGTGGCCAACAACAGGTATGGTTTCTACTCTTACAGAGCTTATAAAAAATACAGAAAATAAACCATCACAACCAGTGTGCTTACTGTCCGGGCATGCGTACATGCGTGGGGGGTGGCAGGAGACACCACGCTGCTCCTACCCACTCTGGAGGGTGAAGGAAACCCCGTCAGCGCAGAGTTAGCCCCATTTGAAGAAGATAAAAACCAAGCTCCCTGAGAATTCTCAAGGTAACAGTAAGGATGGGCTCAGTAGGTGTCCTTTGGTAGTTGGATATCAAAGGAGAGAGTGGAAGAAAAGGTTTCTTAGGATCAGTAGAGAGAATATGGACCCAACATTTTCTCTAGTATTATTCATAAGTGCTAACTGGATGGCGAAAGTCAGCAGAGAGGACTCCAGCCTTGGTCAAGGGCAGACTAGGGTATGATCGCCTGCACTGCGTCTCTCTGCATTGACTCTCAGAGCAGAACAGAGTCACTCCTTTCGTCCGCCCTCCCTACCTCCTTTTATCCAGTGAACGTGTAGGAAACTACTATATGCCAGGCCCTGCTGGGGAATAGCAGGGGATATTACAGACACCCTTCACAGCGGGAAGACCCTTACATCCCCAAGTGAATCTGACAAAAACTGAAGACCTCTCTACTGAAATTATCACTCTTGCATGGGGAAAAATATTTTTCTAAGAAATAGTCTAGAAAAGGCAGACTTGGGCTCATTTCTCATTGACATTTCCTTTAATGATAGAATTGCCAGAGGAGCTTAGACTGAAGCAGCAGTGTAAAGCATAAATAAAATATATAAGGTGTTTTTAGGCAGAAGGTAATGTTTGCTTGTTATCCAACTTTAATAACAAATCAGAATCTTAAAATCAGTAAATCAGAACATGCATCAGCATTGAACAATGGTGATCAATAACAATGATAATGATGATGATAACACAGTAGTAATAAGAATAGAAGTATGATTGAGCATTTAAAAATTTTTAGGCAATGTGCTAGGTACTCTATACAAAGTACGTCACTCAACCCTGAAAGCCTTTCAAACCTGAGAAACCTGAGACTTCAATGAGTTAGATACCCAGTCTAAAGTTGCCCAGCAAGTAAGAGGCAAAACTGAGATTTACATCCTTATTTTTCATGATATTTTTCTGAATGTCATTAAAACTAAGATAAAAAGGAAAAAGAACTCATGGACATGGACAACAGTGTGGTCACTGCTGGGGGGGGGGCGTTATAAAGGGACTAAATGGTAATGGAATAAAAGATACAATAAAGATTAAAGAAATACTAAGATAAATTGAGAATAGCTTGGATGTAATCTGATCCCTTAAGCAGGGAATGGACCACATAGCTTTTAGCCTATCAGTAAAATTGTTTTATTATAGTATTTTATTTGTGATTATGATATTTTAAATAATACACAGAGTTTAATAGAGAAGTAATATTATACATCTCTCAATTGTGCGGCACCTTCTGGTTTATCTAGAGTCTGATGAATTACTTTTTCCCCTACATATTCCATAATGCGGTAAGTATTCTAGGCTTTAATTTTATACATAGTTCACCTTTACCACAATGACTTCCTGCATCAGTCAAGGTCATGACTGCAAACAGAGCATTCACAGATATTGCTGGAGTAGAAGTTACTTAAGGGACTGCTGACAAAGGGTGAAGGGGAATAAAGGAACCAAACACGAGATGCTGAAGCACTACAGGGCTAGAAACAGAGGAAAATCTTTACCGTGTCTCCAGACCTGCAGGGTCAGAAGAGAGCACAGCTGCCCTGACCTGGAAACAGTGTCTGCAATGAGGTTAAAACTGCAGGGGCTTGCCCTCAGGTCCAGGCTCACAGACACTGCCCACCTGCAGCCACGAGGAGGGGAGCCTGGAAATCAATGCTTTGACCTCATCCTGCCCCTGTGCTCCTGCCTGCCTGCAGGACCTCCCTCTGCCTGAACCCTGTCAGAAGCCAGAGAGCAAGTGTAAGTGAGCATGGCTGACGCAGGGCAGAAAGGTCAGCCTCCCGGGGTCTGGAGGGTGAGGTGCAGGAAAAAGTCTAGGCGGGTCGTGGTTTCTGGCCACTCCGTGGACAGTGGTTGTGGCACTCACTCAGAAAGGAATCTACAAGAGAAACATGAGATTTTTGATGTATGTATTAAAAAAGCATCAAAAAGATACATTTGGAAACGAAGCGTATCAATTCAAAAGGAGTTCCAGTTTGGAAGGAGTGTTTATCTCCCGCAATCCCACTTATGGTTTTGATAATGTGAGTTGATGATATTTAATTCCTACATGTGCATATATATAACGTTGGAAGAAAAAATAAATACAGGGTCTGCCACAAATAACATCCCTTTTATTACAAAATCTTTTATTACAAAACCATAAGCATGCAATTCTGTAATATAACACCATCACACTCAAGCACACCATGTGACATTTTAGGTGAAATGTTCAAATTAAAACCATAAATTATTACCCTACAACCACATTCAAGCAGGTGCTACTTCTGCCATACCCTGTATATATAACGATTACTCTTCTCCACCTGCGATGCTGTGTTTAAATTTGCCTGAAATGTGCGCACTGGTATATATGTATGTCTACGTGGAGGACAAGTAGAAAGGGCCAGCTCCCTTGGAAAATACTGAAGAAACAAAATGAAACAAAGAAAAATGAAAATACAATTAAATAGCTGTGGTGGAGGGTGGACTTCCTGTTTCTGCTACAGGGAAGGAATCCCCACTGCTTTCCTAGGAGGAACAACATGGGAAGGATCCTTTGTGCCTCTCTCTTCCGGCTGTCTAACTCCTCTCAGGGAAGGCCTGACATCTGGTGGGTGAATGGTTCTGGAGAGTCCATCTCTCACTTCTCCCCACTCTCTCTTCCTGTTTTCCTCTGCGAGATGAAGAAGAGCTGCCGTTCCTCTATGGGCTGGTTCATTAGCGCACCCTCTGACTGTACAGGTCGCCATGTGGGAAGTGGTAGTGGGTTTGATGGGGTGGAGTGGCCTGGAGTTGTGGGTGAGTAAAACTAATTCATGGCACTCTATCAGGTCACCATTGTGACCCAGATGTAAACTGCATTCTCCAACTCAGATTTACCAGCATGTTGATCTCCATCTGTTTAACAACGCTCACATCAGTTCAATTAGGTTGCGACTTAGAAGGAGAGGAAAAGAATGATCTTTATGATTCCAGCCTGCAAAGAAGCTCGGCAACCTCTAAACTGGAAGATGAAGTAACGTAAGAAACCTCTCTTTCCCGATTCTCTATTTAACCCTGAGCATATTCGTGTTTCTGTAAGACCTCTGATTTGCACCCTGATTTGAGTAGGTGCATCATAGCAGTGAGATGCGTCATTACATAAATAAACCTCAGGTGTTGGAGGGGAGATACGCTGCTGAGAGACCATGCAGAAACCTCCAAAACAGCTGAGGTCCAAATTTCACAGCTCTCAGTCATGTGCACATAACACTCAGATCTGCTCCTGCCCCCACTCCCTCTATTCAGAACAAAGTAAGGAGAACACAAAACATGGTCTTCTCTTGCTCTGAAATCTTGGACAGGATCAGAGCTCAGGGCTTTCTTTCTCCCACTCAAGATTGATTCATCTTGTACCTCAATCTCCCTACTCGCTGTGTTCTCTATTCCTCAAACCCAACACTCTCCCTTCTGTCACAGGGCCTTTGTATGTGCCGTTACTGCTCCTTAGAATTGTCTTTCCATCATTATCGTAAGTTAACTGTTCCTCAGGATTAAACGTCCATTCTTCAGGTTATCTTCATTTATTCTCTAGCTTAGATTATTGGTACTGTTATAGGTTCTCATAGTTCTGGCTTCTTTCCCTTGCTCTCTCTCTCCTAAACCAGCTGTGATGTTTCACTTAGCAATGTCATTATATGACTAACAATTATTTCAGTCCAGACTACAATTTTATGAAGGGAAAGACTATGTATAATTTTCATCACCTATAACCTATAATAGAATTTAGAAGTCTTAATAACTATCTGTAAAATTAATAAATAAAAGATTGAAAGCAAATTAATAAAAATAGCCTTCCACATATTATGCCATGTGTATACATGAAGAAATATTGATAAAATAGATTTTGTGGGTCTTAAGTCAGAGGATAGTTGTGTATTTCAAGGGAAAAATTTCATGTTGAAAAATAAATTAATTTTATATTAGATTTTAGTAGTTTGTTTTCTCTTTCTCAAAAAAGTTTATTTCAGAAGCATAAAGTTTTTAAAAATTATTTCTGCCACGGTACAATGTCATTATTTATTTACTACGTGCATGAATATCCCACTTTAAAATCCTATATAATCCACTTATATGCTAGCACTATTACATATTACCTTACCTATGAAGACACTCCAATGAGTTTTTAAATTATAAATTATCCCAAAATAAAGCTGTGTATTCAACAGTCTTACATTAGCTTTGATTTATAAAAGAAAATCATAAGATGCTGGGAAGCAGAATAGGAAAAGCAGATTTCTTTGTGGGAAAAAGAGTACTTGGTTCTAGTTCATTCCACAAATTGCTAGTCATGTGCAAGAGTAAATTTAAACAACCTGAACATCCATTCAAATGAGGGAAACGCTTTCTGCTCTGTCTTCTCCACCAGGGGAGAGTTAGCCCAGGTGTGTCCAGAAAGTATCAAGCCTATCACGTACTATGAAAAATAGAGACATTAACAGAAGAGAACACAAGATACAAGAAACATTGTATATGGGACAATGATGCCTACGTCCCTTTCAAAGTAGGCACCTTGGGACTGCACACAGTTCTCCCAATGGCCATCGGCTGCCCCATTGCATTTTCCTGAATCTCACTGATGGTCTGAAATCTCTTCCCTTTTGAAGGTGATTTTAGTTTGGGGGAAAAGTCAGAAGTCCCAGGGTGCCAAATCTGGGCTGTAGGTGGGCTGAGTCACCTGGGTGATTTGATATTTGGCAAAAAAACAAAACAAAACTGTGCATCAAACGTGATGCACGAGCAGGTGGGCGCGTTTTCCTGATGAAGCTGCCAGTCACTAGTTGCTCATAGCTGCAGCCTTCTGAATTGTCTGAATAGTTTCCATGGAGGAATACTCAAACTTAACAGAACATTTGATGCAGATTTGTTGCCCTACTCACTTGTTCATTTTTAATGTGATGGCTACACAGTACCCATGCTCACTCAACGCATCTACCGCCCTCACTGACTAGTATAACGAAGTCGTTGTTCGTGCGTGCCCATTCCAGTCCAAATGACGTGGCCTCTTGTCAGTGAAATCGAGAGCACAATTCAAATCTTCATCACAGGCAATCCCTACACTATGAAATTTCAGAGAGGATTTTGATGTTGGTGTGGACTCTGAAGCTGCTTTACACTCTTCCAAATCCTGCAAGTGTTGGGATTAGAAAGGCAGTCTCTGTGTTCATAGGCAGTAACTCCTTCACATAGGTCTTCACATTGATTTTTTGAATTTGACACTGAAAGCAAAAATAAGCAAATGAGATTATATAGAAATAAAAAGCTTCAGCACAGCAAAGGAAACCATCAACAAAATGAAAAGGCAAACTACCAAATGGGAAGAAATATTTGCAAATCATATCTAATAAGGGGCCAATATCCAAAATGCAAAAAACTCACAAGACTCAACAGCAGAAAACAAATAATCCAATTAGAAATGGGCAGAAATATCTAAATATTTGTCCAAAGAAGATATACACATGGCTAATAGGTACACAAAAAGATCCTCAGCATAATTTATCATCAGGGAAATGCAAATCAATACCACATGAGCTATCACTCTACACCTAGTAGAATGGCTATTGTCAAGTAGACAAGACATCCAAGTTTTGACAAGGAGAACGGAAAAGGAACACTTGTACACTGTTTGCGGGAAAGTAAATTGGTGCAGTCACTGTACTTTCTGCTAGGACAGAAGCTCCTCAAATAACTAATAACAGAACCACTGGATGACCGAGCAATTCCACTTCTGGGTATTCATACGAAGAAAACAAAACAAGTAATGTGGAAAGATATAAGTGCTCCTGTGCTCATTGTAGCTTTAGTTACAATGGACAAGATAAGAAAGCATCCTAAGTGCCCACTGATGATTGAATGGATAAAGAAACCATGGTATATATACACATGGAATATTATTCAGCCCTTAAAAAGAATGAAATATCACCATTTGCAGTGACCTGGGTGGACCTTGAGGGCATTGTGCTAAGTGAAATTAGCCAGGGAAAGACAGGAATCATATACGCAGAATCAAAAAATATCAGTCAAGCTCATAGATATAGAGGACAAATTGGTGGTTGCCAGAGATGGGTGAGGGTGGTTTGAACAAATGGGTGAACTAGTGTTTTTTGGTTTAATTAAACTGAAATTAAAAAAAGACATATGCTTGAGATTTTAAGGTCCCATTAGGCTATTCAGACACTCCTTTCCAGAGGAATGCCTTGGCACTCAATCTTTCAGCTGCTTTACTGAGCAGCAACCATCTTCCCAGGAATACACTGAACTTAATTAAGTGTATACTTATTCAACTTAAGTGAATACGTGAACAGCAATTAAACAAATATGAAGACCCAGACGGCAAGTCTCAAATTTCAACTGCCTCCTGTTCTGGCTGCATGACACCAGGCAGGTTACTTCACCTCTCCTTGCCTCTGTTTCCTCGGTAATGTGAAGGCAATTACACAGCATGTACCACACAGTGTCATCATGGAGATGAAACAAAGCAGCATATGGAAGGTCTGAAGAACAGTGCCCAGCACAGAGAGGGCAATCGGTTAAGTATTAACAATTACTCATGAGACAAGTGCTATGGGAGAATTCACTGATCTACTGATTCCTTATATTGAATGGTGTGGATTCTGCAGCCTTTTGGGTGGAAAAAGAATTCTCTGTTCACTTAACACTTCAAGGATATTTTATCAAGGGAAATATAATGTTGCTAACTGAAATTTAATTAAAATAAATTTATCATTTTCATTTACTACTTATCTCTATAGTCTTTTAAAATTAAATTTGTTGGGATTGGGATAACTGTGGTTAATAACATTATATCAGTTTCATGTGTACAATTTTATAATACATCACTTGTGTATCCCATTGTGTGCTTACCACCCTTAGTCTAGTCTCCTTCTTTCACCTTCTGTTTGACCTCCTTTACCCTCTTCATCCTCCCCCCCGCCGCCCTTCCCTCTGGTAACCACTATACTGCTTGTCTGTGTCTATGAGTTTGCTTGTTTTCATTCGTTGCTTTCTGTTTGATCTCCTAAATGTGAGTAAAATCATATGGTTCTTGTCCTTTTCCTTCTGATGTATTTCATTTAGCTACTCTCAGGATCCATCCACGTTGTCATAAATGGAAGTATCTCTTCTTTTTATGTCTGCAGAGCCTCTTCTGGGAACCTACCCCAAAACTTTGAAATCATATTTGCAACAGCACGCATGCAGCCCTTTGTTCATTGCAGCAATGTGCATAATAGCCAAAACATGGATACAACCCAGTGTCTTTTGATGACTGAACAAAGAAGGTGTATTCTTCATATAGTTAATGAAATGCAAGTCTGCTGCCTTTTTGTTTCACATTTTCTTTGTCTTTCCCCACAATGAGAGGTGTGCCTCATTCTTTTGATGGGCTTGCACTTTCATTTCTCAGACTGGGCTTCCATATTATTGAAAGAGTTTGGTCTCTAACTTTGCTGCCTGGTTTCCCTTGGTCTTGAGGGTACATCACTTTAATATTTTGGAAGCTCTCTTCTTCCTTTTAAGCTAGTCACCCACCCATGCAGATGGAGTAATAAAGAAATTGGAGTTGCAACCTAACACTAACTCCTGCAGAGACCACTGAAAGTTCACGTGGGGTCCTTTATCAGGACTCCACCGCCAGTCTCCACTGTGGAAAGCAGGTTCACTTGGAAGCCTGTTTAAATCAATCTGTGAAGATCCCTGAGACACTCTCAGATGATTTACTGAAATTGAGATATAACGATTGCATTCTCAGCTCCCATAAATGATGTTCTAATAACAGCAATTGAGTGAGTTTTACATGATTTGCTTTTAAGATACCCACAGCCATGTTTCATCCTGCAGTCACGGGCAACTCCTTCCCCTGGCCCCTCACTCTGCAGAGATTAAAGAGAGATTTGCGAGTCGGCAATTGCCAGGGGCAGGCTGCGCAACCACACACACTCTCCTTACCGTCTTGTATCACTACCGGCAGGTTGTTAATGTGTGACTTTAACTCCACCTGTGAATCAAAATTACTATCAGCCACAGGATTTTATTCTTGTTTGTGTTCACGAATGATGTTGTCATTCTTCTAAGGCCGGAACAGGAATCGCACATCTCCAGGAACCCAGAGCGAGACGCATCTCTGCAGCAGCTTGTAAAACTCTTCTAAGCCTGACGCTCTGACAATTCTAAAGACCAGCAGGCCATGGTTGAAATAATGCATTTAGGGATGTGCAGAGTCCCCGTAGGCCCTGAGGATACTGTTCAATTGTGAAATAAATAGGAATTTCTATTTTATGTCACCACCTGTCTGAAGCCATTCGAATGAAGGCATGAGACAAGGTCTCCCCCCTCTATTCCTTTCTCCATGGTCTCGGGCAGAGACACCATCACTCTTGAGATCAAAACCTACACTTTATTTTCCTGCAGTTCCCTCCATACCAACTCTGCCCTAGCTCCACTTCAAAGCTCAATGTTGCTCTGACCTCTTTTTGCCAATTATGAAATCCCTAATCTATATTTCAGTTACTTTCTGCTAGACCAGGTGCCAAGCACTGGTTATGAGTTTTACGTGCATTTTCTCTTTACACTAGGAGAAAGAAAACTAAATCATGGCTATAGCACTGGTGTGCTCCACAAAAGGTCAAAAATGTGTAGGGCTATACATGGCTGAAAAATAAAAACTTCTCTCCTAAATGCTAATAAGACAATATGTGTATGTGTGTATATATATGTGTGTGTGTGTGTGTGTGTGTGTGTGTGGATGCAGTCAACCTGGTATGAACACTGTTTCTAGGTTTGGAAAAGGAATTATGTTACATGTATGTTAATATACATGCAGGTTTTTATAGTGAGATGGCCCACAATACCTGCCTGCTCTTTATACCTAGACAGTGTGGGGTAGACTGTGTCCCTCGGTCCAGCCTCTACAATCTCCAGTCCACTGAATACTCCGAAGCAAGACCTGTATTTGGTACAACAAATGTTTAGAATACTGCAAGATACTATGTTAAACACTTCAACTGTATTATACTATTTAATTTTTATATCAACCTTTTTTGTGACAGGTTTGATTTCTCCCCCTATTTTGTCCATTAGGATACCAAAGCAAAAGGAAGTTAACTAACTCATGCAAAATCAACTGAGAGAGAGAGAAAGAGAAAGAATAAGGATATGAACTTGATTGAACAACAAAGACAGAGCCACAGAGAAATAAAGAAACAAAGAAAGAAGCTGACGGTTTTGAAGTCAAGAGAGGCAGCTTTGTAGATTCCAGCAGAATAAATATGGAGAAGTGCTAAGGTAGCAGTCAAAAATTGCTGTTGATTTACATTTAATAAATCTAAACGTGTATTCTGACAAGGTGATCCTCTTGCTACCTCAAGGAAGAGTACAATTTTTGTATTTAGAGAATAATTTCAGTATTAATAAATACTATAACAGTATGATACACCATCTACAGAACCAGCATTTATAGGGATAAAATGAATATCTTCCATTAATTCCTCCACTTCTGTAACTCTATCTGTATAAAATCTTTTAGAGATATTTCCCAAAGTCTTAAGGCAGGGGTCTTCATGAATGTGAGGCTTGGACAAGTGACTTTCTGGATTCATAGATCCTTTGACCTGGTCTGGTCAAGAACCTCATTCAGGTGCTTTAAGAATTCAGCTGGTCCTCACAATGACCTTTTCATTTTACAAGTGGGGACAAGTGTAACTCACAATATGTTCATTAACCTGACTAAGGATCATCAACTTAAAAGAAGTGATGCTACCAGAATTAAAAACCTAAATCTATTTCCAAAGCCACACAGTTGCCTTGCCATTAGACAGCAAAAGAATCAGAAGAGAATGTGAATGGCTGGTGGTAGAAACAGTGCTGTCTATTACCTCACTGCGCCCTCCTGAGTACTTCTCACAGGTTACTATCGCTTACCATCTAACAGCTGCCCCGCGGTCATCTTTCTACTACACGTCTTCCTCCGAACACTCTAGTCTAACCCCTCCCGTCTTTCGGGAGTGGATTTCAGAAGACGGCTTTGCACTATCCCTCTCTTATCACCAACACTCTGACTATTCCCAGGTAGAGTTGGAGTTAAAGTACAAGAGGTCCACACAATATTTGGGACATATTTATAAATCATTCGTAATAGTTTTCTGGAACTCAAATCCAACTGGGCAACCTGTATTTTTGTTCACTAAATCTGTCACTGTTACCAGGAGACATTAATTTAAGCACAACATTGACATTCTATTATTGACACTTTTGCTCCCAGTACAAACAGTTTTAAACTTCCTTTTCCTTAGGTTTCATCTCCATATTCAACACAAAGAGATTTGTAGAGCCTGTTTTTTCTTGTGATTCTGAAATTTGATTGCAGAAAACTTTTTTAGCATGCCCATTTTCCCCACTTTTCCTTAAAGTAAAATAAACATACCCAACCTTTCCCTCTTTCCTGTAGAAACTCCTTAACGTAGAAAAAAAATGTAAACTTTTGAATTTGTGGCTTTCAAAACTCTATAAAACATGTCAAAAAGGAGTGTTCTGGATGAGGAAAATTAGAATAGGGGCTATTAGAACTGGCTGGTGTTCTGGAGAAGGGAAAGGAGTAGGGAGGTTGGAGATGAAATTAGCAGTCCTTGGGATGTCTTAAAATATATAAAAATATTAGCATCACTATAAAATAACTGCAAAAGTAGGCTATATTATACTCAAAATAGCATGCAAAAGAGGCTAAGAGGCTAAGATTGGCAGCTAACTATCAAAATGTAGGTATCTTTGTATTTGGAAACCTCAGAAAATGATCTTACAAAAAAAACTACTGCTACAGTAAGATAACAATATACACAGGGTCTGAGTTAACATACATGTAGTTTTTTACAGTGTTATGGCTTTTATAACAGGTGTTAATGGTATGTGAATTTTTAATATTTTTTGAAAAATTATTTTAAGATAGTAGAAAAGAAAGATAAGATTATTCTCATAATTCAATACAATGGTAAAGGAGACTATCAAGATGATGAGATTAAGTGTATAGTCTAATTGGTATTCAAATGTCAATTTTATAATTACCATATTCCAACAGTAAAATCAAATTAATTAGTGTTTGTTCTTATGAAGCAGTTAATCGAGTATAAGATTGACTGCAGAAAAATCAGCTGACTCTTATGAAACATTCTGGAATTAGTTTTCTAAAACTAAGATGTCTCCATAAAATGCTTGAAATAAGTTGAATAATTTAAGGATTTAGAACATATTATATAATTTGTGTCATCTTCCTAGTGTTTTTCACATGTGTTTCTGATACTTTATTTTTTTTTAATTGTGAGAGGATAGTAAACTCTAGAAGAAGCAAAACAGTTTCTTATTCATTTGCAGCAGTATCAGAAATGAGAATATAATGGTTGGCCCCTAAAATTGTTGACAGAAAGTTATAATGGATTCCAATATATAAAAACATCTGGAGAGTATACTTATATCTGTCACACAAGAAATCCTTCTAATCTATCCTAGCATTTCATTGTTCAAATTACTAGAAATTGAACCCAAACTTTTGTAACAATCCTCAAGATATGCCAATCAGAAGTGCATTTCATTCCTGGCAAATGATTCTACCTCCTACTTAAAAAGGAAATTTAAATCATTGGGTCTGAACCACAACTCCAAACGCACCTACATTTTATCCTATTTTTTCTCCATTTTTCAAGATACGGAATCTCTCCTTTTGTCTCCATTAGTCAACCCACCTACAGTTTTTAACCCAATGTTTTCTGTTTCTTCCAGGAACATGCTCCATTGACCATATCTAATTTCTCCAAGACCTTTCATCTGCAAGCATCCTTCTTTCAGAAGAAGTAGGTTTAAGTGACTTCTACTATGAAAATAAATCTCTCCTGGCTTGGATCTACTTCCTTTTTCACTTTTTCAATTATCCTAATTTATTTTCTTCAGAGAGCATTCAAGTCTTGTTGCTTTTAATTCCTCACTTCACACTCACTCTCAGTTATCTATCTTGCTTCATCCTCCCTTCTTTAAGCCAGATCCTCCTCTGGAAATGCCCTGGGTAAAACCGACTCTGAACACTGTCGCCAAATCCAGTGGCAGTTTCTCATTCCTTATACTCTCTTGTGGCCTTTAAGATGTGGAGTGTATATTTGGCCTTTTGCCATTATCTGCTCCTATTTCTCCTACTCTTTGCTATTCCATTTGATCACTTCTGAATCATCTTGCTCTGCATGTCCTTAAATTGTAGCAGTCCACAGAATTATGTCACAAGCCCTTTGCTTTTTTCTTCACCTTGACTGTTCTCATTATTTGTAGTATCCTCATTATTTGTAGAGTGGAAATTTCCAATGTGTACCCATAGTCCAGACACTCCACAGGAATACATAACAGTACGTGTATGGTACGTGTATCTGCCAACTGGTCATCGCTACCGGAGAACCTTGTGTAATACTAAAATCATCCTGTTCCCAAACTTACCATCGTATGCCTCCCCCAATGCCTCTGCCCCTTATCTCCTCCCTTTTTATTTTGTATTCTCTATTTTTGTTTATGGTACCAATGTTTACTAATGGAAAAAAAGTCATCTTAGATTCATTTTTCGTGATCCATGCTTCAATTATCCAATTAATCACTCATTTCTATTAGTTAATAACTTCTAATTATTTTCTGATTATTTTTTATTATCAACACTATTTTGGTCACTTCTCTTTTTTCCTCTAAAACCTGTTTACTGCACTGTTATAATAAATGTAAAGCTTTATTTTGCTTGGTAAGAACATTTAACATGACATCTACACTTTAGCAAGTGTTAAGTGCACGGTACAGTGTTCTTAACTGTAAGCGCAATGTGGTAACAATCGATCTCTGGAGCTTGTTCCTCCTGCACAGACGGAACTTCTTTATTCCTGTTCTACAGCCACTCCCCACTTCCCCTACCCCCGCCCTAGGTGTCCGTCATCCTACTCTCTGTTTCTATGAGGTTGGCTGCATGAAAGACCTCATATAAGTGGGATCGTGCAGTACTTGTCCTTCTGAGCTTGGCTTATATCATATAACATACTGTCCTCCAGGTCATCCATGTTTTTGCATAAGGCAGGATTTTCTCCTTTTATCAAGGCTGAATACTATTCTGTTGTACGCATATATTGCATATTCTTTATTTATCCATCCACTGATGGACATTTACTTTGTTTCCATATGTTATTATGAATAACGCAACAATAAACATGGAGGTTCCTCAAAGAATTAAAACTAGAACTATTATATGAGCCAGGAATCCCACTTCTCAGTATATCCAAAAGAATTAAAATCTGGATCTCAAAGAGATACAATAGACCTTTCACTGCTATTTTTTCTTCCTCTGATTTTATCGTCTTCAAATCTGTATTCCCTTATGTGCCCATGTGACTTTCTTCAACATTCACATGACTGTAATTTTCATATGCTCTGCTCAAAATCTAAATGACACATTATTATCTACCAGAATTAATGTAAGCTTTTAAAAAGGCATGAAATAACTTCTTGATATGTAGCATTACCACATTTAGCAAGTGAAATTACTGCATAGGACATACTTAAAGTTGTCATTTCTCTAAAATTCAAATTTAATAAGGTATCCTGATCTCGTGTTTTTCTGGCAACTCCAATGACATGGGACTCGATTACTTCTGTAGTAATTTCTTCCTGTTCTCCATTCATAATGCTATTTCCCACCCCTGTACATTATCCAACACCCACCCTTCCCCCAAAAGAAAAAAAAAACAGCTAAACTGCTGGTCTACTTTAATCTTACTTCTACTATTTTAAAACACTGCACTTTCTTACTTGTAACGTCAACTCTGTATCTGCGGTATGCTCTCTTTCTCTGTAACAGCTCCACATCTGTCTGCCCAGCTAGCTCCCACTTCTCAGTGGATCTGCGGTTACAGTAGGTGTGGCCATGTGATCAAATCACCACCAATGAAATGGGACCAAACACCATCTGTGCCATAACCAAGCTCTGTTTCATAAAACTTCCAAAGGGAGCCCTTAAATGTACTTTGGGATGATGGTACAGAGAGGGACCTTCAATCCCCTTATTGATGGAAACGTCTATTCTTTGCCTCACTGAACTTTAATGTTACCTGCTACACTTACTATATTTCCTCCGTGAAAATTATTTTGGAGCCTTGTGTTCATTTTCATTTAGATATTTATGTCTTAAATGATGTCAAAATATTTTAACTTCCACATCTTTTTCATAAATTTTACTATCTAGAGAGGTGAATTTTCTCTCACATGGACAAAAATACTAGGACTTGGGTGTTTTCATCCTTTCAGCTTTTCGCATAAATTGTAGGATCAGTTTGACCAATGCGAAAAGCAAAGTCTCTACAGTGGATTGAGAATAATTTGAATGTACAGATGAATTTAGGGAGAACTGATATCTTTATTTCAGGGGGTCTTGGCAACCATGAGCATGGTAAATCTCTCATTCTATTTGCATCTTTTTGTCTTCTTTGAAGTTGAATATATTTTTCCATAAAAGTTCCATATAACTTTCCTTAGTTTTATTCTTAAAAAACTTGTTTTGGCCATTATTATAAATAATATCTATCTAAAGTTAGATTATCCAATTATTAATCATTGGCATTTGTGAACGCTATCGATTTTTGGACATTAGGCTTCCTTATTTTGATCCTCTTTTAAAATATAATGCCTCCAACATTTCTCCATTAAGTATGATATATGTTATATGTGCTGAACGGTAACGTTTATGGAGTTAAGAGCACTCTGGTCTATTCTTCATTTGCTAAGATTTTTGTTTCATTTTAAATGATAATCAGCTGTAGAACTTTTAAGTGCTCTCCTGTATGTGCAAAAAAGTTATTTCCCCTTTATTGTTTAAGGTGCAGACTTTTATAATAGAGTTTTCTAATATTAAACCAGTATTAATTGCTGAAATAGACTCTACCTTGTCCTACTGCATTTCTTAGAATATCCTCCTGGACTGATGTGCTAATATTTATTTAACCTTTTTTACATCTACAGCCACGTATGGCATGGCTTATGATTTTCTTTTCATAAAACATACTTAAATATTTTATTGTTACATAGCAGTCTTACAAATCGAAAGCAAGTGCTTCTTTGTTTTCTGAAATAGCTTGTATATTATAGAGAATGACAATTTGAAGGCTTGTCATAACTTGACCTTTAAAACCTCCTTGGCCCAGTGTTTAGTTTTATATTTGAGGGTAGCCTTCAGGATACTGATCTCGTTAATTTAGAGGTTAAAAGTTGTCTCAGATATTTCATTATTTTCTTGAATTATATTGTTAAAGCTCCATAAACATTGAAGTAAACTTGTGCATAATAAAGCATTATGTGCTTTTACTTTTAATAGTCTCATATTTTTAAGTTAATAACTTTTCTCCTTTGTTCTTGTTCAGTCTTGCTAGAGGTTTTATAGTTCATTAGTCTTTTCAAAGAATGAGTTTTAGTTTTGATGATCTTTATTCCTTGTTTCATAAAATTTACCAGTGAAACAATCAAGGTCCAAGGTTTTCTTTATAGAAAGGTTTTTTTTTTTTTTTTTTAAATTAGAAATTCAATATTTTAGTAGATACAGGTTATTCATATTTTTAATGCTTCCTTTCTTTAGCTTTGATAGCTATTTTGAAACAATTTGTCAGTAGTGGATTAAAAATGTCCATAAATTATTGTCACTGCCCTACCTATGGTGGAACTCGTATCTTTAAATGTGGGCCGGTTTTGCCATATAGAGCCCGATAGGCCACGGCGGGAGTTACGCTACAGCAGGTCTCGATGCAGCCTGTATGGCGGCTCACCGCTTCCAACGTCCACTCTGGGAACGCAGGTGCCATATGAAGGAGCTGCGCTCACGGCGAGCCATAGGGACATGTGGAGAGGTAGCAGCTTTTTCGTTAGTCCTTTCCAATTCTCCAGAACGCAATGGGAGCGAAACTGTCGCGGGCAAGTGGAGCACGACTGTAACAAAACCCTAGAACATGCGCCCTCGGTACTGGGCAGGCGCTGCACGGACTGCAAGGGTTAGCGCGCAGTGGAAAGGCAGTGACGAGGTTTTATTGCTGAGAGGAGAGAGACAGCCTACGGTGTGCAGCAGCGGCAAATGCGGGACCATGTCACCTACAACAGTAGTAAAAATGAAAAATATCTCTAGTACTTTGTGGATTTGGTTAAGAAGATTTCCAGGCAGAATACTGAAAATTCTGACTGGCTTCTTTCAGCTGTATGTGCTAACGCATGGAAAAAGGCGAACTAAATAACAAACTGTTCAGTCATTCGGCAGAATCTAGAGGAAATAATAATATTTCCAACCTAGGGCTTGCAAAAAACAAATACACAAAAAAACCCTGTGTCTAATTTCTAATCTATCCTAGCCAAATATTTTAAAATAACTAATGGTCTTAGGGGAAAATAAATCAAATGCAGGCCCTGCTAGGGAAATAAAGGAGCAAGACACTGATGACCCCTTGGGCTGCTCAGCCTGGGAGACCCGTTCTAGTCTGCAGCATCCAGTCTCCACTAGACCTCGCAGAGACTTACCTGTACACGTACAGCTCAGCCCTTGGCCAAAGTTCTGTGGTGATCCCCAGAACAGATGTCTAATCCCTCCCAGTGCGAAGTTTATCCTCTGCAGTTCTTTCCTGCCAGGTTCAGACACTTCGGCAGCCCTGAATTCTGACCTTCACCTTCTCAGCAACATAGGTCATCTCTCTACGTGGGTGTTTCTTCCCTGAACTGTGGTAAAGTATTCTCTTAAGGAGAAGTTGGGTAAATAAGAGGTTAACTTCATCTGTTTTTCCTATCTCAAGAATCTCAGCCTCTCTGCCTATTGTCTGATGCCTGAGTCAGTTTGGTTAAACACCTTGTCCAGTTGTGTAGTTGCTACCATAGTGGGGAAATTCTGGTATCATGTACTCTGTCACCAGTGGAGACATGATACATTTAAGCTCACATTTGTGTGTGCTTATTATGTGTGTTTTAGGTAAGAATATTTAAAATTGGATTGGGAGAAAATTCCCTCTAAGCAATTTTGTACTTGTTTCCACCAGTGACCAAGGGGTTTCACCACCATAGAAATAATTTTTGTGTTGAGGAGGAAAATTCACTACTTAAAACCTGTGTAAATTCAGTGAGGAAACAGAGATTTGTTTTTAACACCAAGTCCAGGCAAAAATATATAACAGCCTCTTAGCTGTGATGGTAAACAGGTTTTTCCCTAAATAATCCTTACACAATTTGCAGCCATTTTGGGGGGGCTAATAAAGAGTTGGTGGCCCCAATAGTTCAACTGTAGCAGAATCTACGCCATGCCTTCTGTTTGCTGTGGGTGCTAAAACCTGCCAAAGTCCCAAAGACTGGAAATCTCCTCAATCCCCAACTGCCCCATTCCTTCCCCAAGGTACCAACAACATGTCCAGTTGGGGCATCAGACTTCTGAGAGTGTAGATAATAAAGTTGCATTGTTTTAAGCTTCTAAATTTGTGGTCATTTGTTATAGGAGAAGTAATACAAAATGCATCCTCTGAAACAACTTCTTGAGTCTCTGAGTTTCAGGGAATGAATTTATTTAAGAAGGTACTAAAATATTCATTGCAACACTATTTAAAATGCGGAAGGATAGAAACCCGTAACCTACCGAGAGTAGAGTGGATAAGTGGGGGTGTAGTCACACAGTAGGATACTGTGTAGCAACCAGAATGAACCATCTATCAGTGCATGAAGCAACATGGATCACATGACAGACAATGTCGGCAGAGAGAGGCTCCACACAGAGAAGTAAATGCTGCACAATCTATTCCCATAAAATTTAAAAATTAACACTACAGTTATAAAAATTTGAGCGTTGGCTACCCCTGGGGGCGGCACAGAGTCTACATGGGAACAGAAGAAGTGTGTCTGGTGCTGTCAAGGCCAGTTCCGCAGGCTGAGTGATTGTTGTATGAGGGTGTTTAGTTTGTGAAAATCTATCAGTGTTTCTATGAACATTTTTCTGTAAGCATTTGATATTGCAATAAAAAGTCACATTTAAAATATAATCCAGAATATAAGCCAGGTGGTGGAAGACAAATACCATATGATCTCATCATTAACAAGAACCTAATCAACAAAATGAACAAGCAAGCAAAGCATAGCCAAAGACATTGAAATTTAGACCAGGCTGACAGTGACCAGAGCGGGGAGGGGATAATGGGGGAAAAGGGTGAAGGGTTTATGGGAACAACTATAAAGGACACACAGACAATAACAAAGAGGTGGGGTGGAAATGGGGGAGGGAGGCGGGGAGAGCTGGGGTGGTGGGGAGGGTTGGGAGAAAAGGCAGAAAACTGTACTTGAACAACAGTTAAAAAATATGAATGTATATGTCTTCAATTTAATGTTTTGGCTTTCTTCAAATAAATAGCTGAAAGTGAAAAAAAATATATATAATCCAGAAATTTCGTTTGATTGACAACAGGGAAGATTGAAGTCTGTAGAAAATGTTAAATATTTAAAAAAATTGAAGTGATTTCAAGAGTCACTTTGGATAAATCCATCACAAGTATTAACCATGGCCTTTTTGAGGTCTTATTTAAAAATTGAACATCCTCTCAAGGCGCGAGGGCCTAGCCAGCAGCCGAGGCTGTCCCTAGAGTGCTATCATGAGGCCATGCCTGTTTAATTGGATAGTTAATTGAAATATGCACAGAAAATTTCCCCTAAACTGACACAATGGCAATATTTTCCTTGCTAATTATTTGTTCCCATGTCCCTATTGAGACAAAAATCTTAACAGAGGTACCACTTTTAGCTACAGTC
Organism: Micronycteris hirsuta; assembly: GCA_004026765.1. NCBI lineage: Eukaryota > Metazoa > Chordata > Mammalia > Chiroptera > Phyllostomidae > Micronycteris > Micronycteris hirsuta. The sequence continues at coordinate 5,802 of PVJI01001147.1, read as the reverse complement.
ACTCCTAGTTAGATGCCTTCCAAGTCCTACTGAGGGTTTTATACCACTTCTCATTCATGGACACACTGATCATCAGCACTGCTGCTCTCTACCTGCAGAGGAGAGGAATGAGGATGCAAAGCAGCTGAAGTCTGGGGCACAAAAATGAGTTGTGAGTAATGAACAAAGTGGTTATTATCTCTCTTTACCTCTACATAGAAAAAAAGAAAAGTCCCGTTGTCTAGTCCTGGTCCTTTGACCTGAATTCCCATTTTTTAAGATCCAAGTAGCTAGACAGGCTGCTTATATCCATGGGTAAACTCACCTTTAACAAGAAGATACATTACTGAATTGCGTCTTCCTAAATTCTTTACGGTTTATAACTTCTTTTCAGTTAAACGTAATATATTTTGAGTTGCCTAATGAGTAGAAATTGCTGCTTTAAGTAACTAAAGGGGTAACAAAAATGAGTTACAAAGTCCTTGCCGTCAAAGAAACCAGATGCTCAGAGGAAAGGCAAGTCATGGTTCATGGACACAAATATTATTATTATGGTATTTTCCCAATTCATTTCAGGGCTTTAAGTTTATGGGAATATCTGGATCATTTAATAAAAAAGATTTGAACTGGGATTTGAAGCACTAAAAATTTAGCAAATTCAGGATATACACACACATATATGCAGAATATATAGAATATATAAAATCAGCTTACTTACAGGCATATTATCATTGTACATCATCTATATAGTAGTGTGCATCACTTATATTGTACTGTAGATCATCTATATTAAAGCAAGCTTACAATCCTACATGTTAAATGTTAATGCAACCAAGCCTTGAATTGCAACATAATGGAATCAAGCAAAAACTATTACTCTCTGTAATTCAATTTGAGATAAATTTCTAAGTTGGAATTTGAAACTAAAAGAATAATACTATATGATCTCATCTATAAGTGGAACTTAATCAACAAAACAAACAAGCAAGCAAAATAGAACTAGAGATACTGAAGTAAAGAACAAACTGACAGTGACCAGAAGGGAGGTGGGCGGGGATAACATGGGAAAGAAGGGGAAGGGTCATCAAGGAACATGTATAAAGGACCCATGGACAAAGCCAAAGGGGGTAGGATCGAGAGTGGGAGATGGGGATGGATAGGTAGTGGGGGAGTGATGGGGAGAAAATTGGAGACAACTGTCCTTGAATAATAATAGAAAAATAAATAAAAATTAAAAGGCAAGAAAAGTAGACAATATATAAACTGTAATGTCTCAGTGTCTACATAGTGAAATAAAGCAGTCATGCTCAACATTCTGTTCCTCTGCCTTTATTACCCAAGACTGCACTGCATTGTATTAAGCTTTGGGAATTTGCATTACCCACAGTACCCTTCCTTAAGAAAACCACCTACCATAGCCTTTGTTCAAGGAGCCATTCTAGGCTAGTCTACTCACATGAGCCAACAAATCACCTCAGTCCCAGGTGATTGGACCAGAAGGGGGGCACCTAGACCACAGACGATCTGTCATAGAGACCTCTTAAGGGATTTGTAAATGTGAGATAAATAAACTAGAAACAGAAGTTGAGAGCAGATAGAGGTAGACAAGCAGTACTCTGAGGCAAAGAAAGGCATGAGAAACGTGAATAAAAAGATTATTCGTCAAAACTAAAGTAAGCAGAAATCAGCAGATATAAGAAGGGGAATCCTAGGAGAAAGCAGTGGGAGATGCGAAACAAGGGTAGGTTATCACACATTTGAAGCAGAGCCCTATTCTCAGACTGGGAAATGTATTTGCAAATCATGTACCTGGCAGGGACTTGTGTCCAGACTACACAAGTAACTCAATATTAAAAAGGCAAATAACCTATGTAAAAATGAGTAAAGGATATGGATAGACATTTTTCCAAAGAAAATATATAAATGACGCATAAGTATATGAAAATATGCTCATCATTAGTTACAAGGAACAATGGTAATGAAATATTACTTCACACCCAATAGGGTAGCTTTAATTTAAAAAGTCAGACAATAACAAATGTTGACAAAGATGTGGAAAAAGTGAGCACTCATTTATTGGGATGGAAATGTCAAATGTTTCTGTCACTTTGAAAAATAGCTTAGCATTTACTCAAATTGCTAAAAACAGACTTACCATATGACCCAGCAATTTCATTCCTAGTTATATATCCAAGAGAAATGAAGACATAGCCACACAAAAACTTATACCTAAATGTTTATGGTAGCATTATTCATAACAGCCAAGTATAAACAATCCAAGTGTCCATTAATGATGAATGCATAAATAAAATGTGGTATATCCATACATTGAGATGCTATTCTTTGATAAAAAGGAATGAAGTACTAACACATGCTACAACATGGATGGGCCCTTAAAATGTTATGCAAAGTGAAAGAAGCCTGTCACAGAAGACTATGTACTGTATAAATCCATTTGTAGAAATTGTCCTGAATAGTTAAATCAATAGAGATGTAATGCAGATTAGTTGTTATCCAAGGCTGGGAGGGGTGAGGATGAGGAGTGATTACTAGTAGGCACGATAATTACTTTAGGAATGACAAAAATGTTATTTTTTAAAAGATTTTAGTTCTTTAATTTCAGAGAGAGTGAAAGAGAAGGAGGAAAGAGGGAGAGAAACATCAATGTGTAACAGATATATTGATCGGTTGCCTCACCCCCAACTGGGGACCTGGCCCACAAAGCAGGCATGTGCCCTGACCAGGAACCGAACTGGTGACCTTTCTTTCAGAGGCCAGCGCTCAATCCCCTGAGCCACACCAGCCAGGGCAAAATGTCCTAAACATAGATTATAGTAATGGCTGGACAGCTCTGTCTTTAAAATTATGTTTCCTTATATAATTTAAGTGGGTGAATTTTATAACATGCAGATTATATCTCAACAAAGACTTTATTTTTAAACAGTCCACTAGGAAGGGATTAATAAATTCATGTGTGTAGGTAAAAGCAGATGAAGGCCAGAACTGAACTGGTGTCTTTCTAAAACCCAACTAAAATATCTGAGTGCCCACAATTTCTGTGACTCTGCGTATCTGCAAGTCAAGGTGATTACACTCCCTTAATGTCACAAATGCCTTTGTTATAAAACATCTTAAACTTTAAGTGACCCGAATGACACTGTTTTTCATAAAACCACAACAGAATATTTAATACATTTCTCTGGATAATACTCCACTCCATGTTCATGATGTCTTCCCTTCCTTCAATCTGAACTGATTGCAAGGATAGTCTTTGATACCTATATTGACATATCATTCAAATACCTTAAACTGGGGGATCTCTAGGTACAGTGCTTGGATGTTAATCCGGGTCCACCACTTACATACTGTGTAATCTTTGGTAAATTATTTAACTGTCCTGTGTCTCAGTTTCTTCATCTAGAATGGAGATAATAACGATACTTGAGATGTAAAATTGATGTGAACTACCTGACACGTAGTAAGCACTGATAAATGTTAACAACTATTGTGCCATTTAGAGTCAATGACTTCTAAATACACAGTTTCCACATTTAATGTAGTGAGTTAGGAAAAAAAATTGTACAACAAAGAAGCCTTTTCAAAATCCCCGCTATCAATGTCATTTAAACTTGCAGCTAAAACTTCTGTACCAGGTCCGGGATAGTGCCTTCAGGAATTCTGCTTGTTTGTTTTTTACAAAGGAGATTCTTTGGTTTAGTTTCACCTGTTTTATCTATCCATCCATCTATCTATCTATCATCTATCTATTCTATCTATTATCCTCTACATGTAGCGGGATCAGAAGAGAGATGGTGACTACATGATTATCTCCTGAGCCCTGAGGAAATTATATATTCGTCAACTATCATCAGCAGGTTCCTATATTAAATCTACTATAAACATGTCATACTACCACTTGAAATCTTGTAAATAAAGCTTCTACTTCCCTTTTCAAATAGAAATGGCCATAGGATTAAAAAAGGAGAGATTCAATAGAGCAGAAAGCAAATGTAAGGCTTATTTAGTTCACCCTCTTATATCCAAGTACTTAAGCCGTCTCCTAAAATAAATCTTGTTATTCTGCAAACACCCTGAGATGGAAATGTATTTTTCTTTGGCAACCTCTTCTAATTTCTTATAACCCATACAGTGAAATGTTCTTTCTAAAGAAAATTCAGAAGTAAAAACCTTGACCACATTTCTATTTCCTGTCCTTTCCCTACACATGACTTTTTCTTCCTTAGAAGCTGCCTGAATTATATCATTATTCTGTAAGTTGTTGGAAGCCATTGATGCTAGAAATTTTGGTAGGAGAAAAGAAATCTAAGGACAATTTTTATTTTATATGAATCTGTTCTTTTTTGAGCTTTTCACAGTTTTTTCTCATCACTCCAAATCCTTAAATATTTATTTCAATTTTCATAATTTTTGAACATATTATTTGTGTAATTCCATGTATTTGGTAGCAACCTTACAAGAAGACTCAACTTTTATATGCACTTCAGCTTTCCACAAGTTATCTAAGCACTAGCAAACCTGCCAGAAAAGGAATAAAATGAATTACTAACATTTGAAGCCCCGAGAAAACTACCCTTGTTGTAAGCAAAAAGAGATAACACTAAATGGAAAGAAATATTTTATGTTAAAATACAAAAGCTATTCTTAAACAAAAATAGGAATAGTTATAGTAAAGTAAGATAAAATTAGAAAATATCTTGAATCAACTAGAAATGTAGGGGCGATATGGAAGTAATAATTACAACTTATTCACCATATATGAACTGAACACCTACTGTATTCTAGGCGAGGGGAGATTCAGCTAGAATAAATCAGGAAAATTGTTCATCTTCATGGAAATTTCCTCCAAGACAGAGAGATTGATAACAACAAAACAATAAACAAAGTTATACAAGACATAATGTCAGGCCCTGATAAGCTCTTCACAGGAGACATAAAACAGGTAAAGGAGCCAGTGAGGAGAGACAGCACTTAGGCCTGGAGGTCAAGGAATGTTCTTGCACTGTCACTGTAGCAAAGGCCAGAACAAAGGGAGAGAGAGTGAAGCCCTGTAAACATCTGCAAGGCGAGTATTCTAGCTCAGGAACCAGCAAGAGGCTTGGGATTGCTGTCATTCTGTTTACAATTCCCAACGAGCAGCAGCGGCAGCAGCAGTGTGGCCAGAGCACAGTGAGCAAGGAGAAGAGTGACGGAGAATGAGGGATGAGAGTGACCTAGATGACGGATCACATGGGTCCCAGCATACAGGCCAAGAACTTAGGAAGTTTACGAGTAGGCTATAGACATGTATGCATTTTGCTTTAAAAGGCACCACTCTGGTCACTTGCGATAGATAGACTTCAGTGAAGGACAACTGGAAGCAGGAAGACCAGCTAGAGACCAGTTACTGAGTTAAAGCGTGGAAGAGGTGTAAACTAAGGTGTCAGGAGTGGGAATTAGGAGTTAGATTCGAGATCTGTTTTGAATGACTCTGCCCATGATCATTCAGAGTCTCACTCTGACCTGCCCTTCCTCCTGCTACTGCATCAGTGGAAATTACATGGTAGTTTTTCTTTTTACCTCTATGCTTCGATGATCTTAATATTACCACCTTTCAGGCATAACAAGTAAATTGAAAATCTGCTTCTTGCCCTCTTTCAAACATGAACTTGTACATTAAAATGCAGGCAGGTGACGGATGGCGTTGTTCTATTTTTCAAAGAAAACAGGTTACACAAACCCTGACTATGTTTCTGGCTTCTTTCCAAGAGAATAAATGGGGCAGCATGTTATCACGACCTTAAATCAGCATTAACGGAGTTACTT